>MU217095.1:570956-586844 GCA_018584345.1 Thuja plicata | reverse complement strand
ACATATACACACATACACATGTGTGTATACACACACATACACACGTGTGTTATATACACACATGTGTGTATACATACACACATATATGTGTGTATATATACACATACAAGTGTGTATCCATGTATACACATATACACATATGTGTATATATACACACATACACACATGTATGTGTATACACATACATACATGTGTGTATACACACATGTGTATATATACATGTGTGTATATATACACATTTGTGTATATACATGTGTATATATATACATGTGCATATATATACACATGTGTATATACACGTGTATATATATACATCTTTATAGCAATATAATATACATTTTTATAGTCACGGATTCTACAAAATATTAAATTTGGTTTCTATATACACGCACATGTGTATATACACACATGTATATACACACATGCATATATACACACATGTGTATATATACATCCTTATAGCAATATAATATACATCTTTATAGTCACGGATCACAAAATATTAAATTTGGTTTTCTAAAAATTGGAATTCCCATTCCACTTATTTTGAAATTCCAATTCCACCTATTTAGGTGGAAGATGATATTCCCATTTTTTGGGCAAAATGAGAATTTCGGAATTCCAATTCTATTTTTTTCCATGGACCCAAACATGGAATTTGGCATTATCCAGAATTAGATAATGCCAATTCCAGTCCAATTCCTGCTGCCAAACGGGCCCTATATTCAATGGTTTTGAAACCATACCGTTGTTCAAAAACTGCACTTTTTTCTCTTTCATGCCGTGCCTCTCATGCTGGCAATTTTGGTGTGATTAGTATTCACACAATTCTCACATAGCAGATCATCAAGAATAGTTTTTAGCTGATTTTATTACATAAATAACATATAATCACGTCCAACAGTAAAATCAATATTTTATTTGCATCTTGCAAATAAACACTTCCAGCAACAATATTTTACTTCCACCAATGATTTGTTTTTACTTCAGGTCCTAGAATAACTTTCAATCTAAGTCACAGGATTAGTTGAAATTCATTTATGAAGTTCTAATTTTGGCAAATTTTTATTCTTGTCCAAGAATTTTATCATATTTAATATAATATTATTTTATTTTAAAATAATAGAATTATTCAGTTAAATTATTTAACAATGTTAAACTATTTTGACAATTTTGTGGATATATTATTTATATAATTATATTTAAAAATAAAAAGAAGTCATGAATCAAATTTAATGTTCAATATTTTTTTTCCAATTTTTACCCTTCATCTACACATACAGTGGCCATTTTTTAAGACTTCCAATATGAATATTGACTGCAAAAATAGTAGAGTTGCATTGGAAGATAACTTAAAAAAAATAGGTCACTGAAATAGAAAAACATTTCTATTCTTTCTCATTTGATATAAGTTTTGTTTATAAATTTTTTTGCATAAATGAAATTTAAAAAAAAAAAGAAAATTGACATAATTTTATGTGTTTAAATTGAATACGAAGATACACGTGCCCCAAAAGAGACAAAGGAGTATCCTACTACTATGATTTAAATGTCTCAAAATGGATTTTAACAGAACATCAAATTTGAATGCTGAGCGAAAAGACTTAAACGCCCTGTAGATTTTTAAATGCCCAGCATTAACATAAATACAGCATTAACATAAATACCTTTTCTCATGCTTAGAAAATGTCTTGAAATTGGAATTGCAGTTTATTCTCCGCATTTTAACTCACAAGCACAAGAATATAATTGTTCTGATATTATGTTAGAAATGGTAGAGCAGACAAAATATTGGAATAATCATATGTGTACAGAGAAATTGAAATTCTAATATCATTAAATGACTTATAAAGTCTTTGTTATCCATCAACCAACGTACGGGAATGCAACTTTTCAATTAATTATTTATTAAATCTAATTTTATGTCATTAATTTTTTTAACAAAAAAAAGATTTTAAATTAGCCTTTTTCCATAATTAATTATTTATAGAACATTTTAACTGTTTATGTGGTGTTGACTTGTTGTGGTCACCAAAGTTTAAAGTTTGATAAGTTTGACTTGTTTTGTCTTGACTGATCTAATGTGCTAGTGGGTTTGAGCCTCAATTTTGATAATTGAAGATGAGGGGGAGACTTTGATAATTACAGATGAGGTCCCTCGTTTGTAACTTCAACTTCATCATAACACCACGGATCACATTAAAAAGTTTATCTGACACTTAGTTAGAAAAATAAAAATAAATAATAAAACACACACACTTAAATAGCCCTATGAAAACATGAAATTAACTTTATATGTATACAAACAGTTACTGTGCCCAAATCAACATCATTTGGACCCCATTGCAACTCAGACGGCGAGAATATTGCTTGAGATCTTCCTTAGGTAGTTATCTAATAATCTAATTTACAGACACGGTGTACAGAGTTAGGTTCATTCTCAAAAACCAAGGTATAATTTTATAGATATATAGACATGCTAAAGTAACGAGGGAAATTGGGGGTTAAAGTTTGGTGGTTTTAATCATTATCTTTCACAATTCCTGATGATATCAAATAATTAATATGCTACTGCGAGCAGCTGAGATTTTGAAAGAAGCAAGAGTTGACCATATGAATTTGTTTCTAAACAGAAATGCCAATTAATCTGTATGAAATCTGTGGTAAGTCAAAAATTTAAAAACATCGGACAGTAAAAATGGAAACAGAGTAATCACTTTGAACAAGCTTTTTCCAGCGGACTGGTGCATCGGAGCCTATTTAAAAGGCTCATAGATTCCTCAATCAGTAGTTGTAATTTGGATCTTTTCAATACCATCAAATAGAGCATGCTTATAAACGAAAAGCTATCTGTATTGTAAATTGCTTGTATTCCTTTCTTACCATATGTTATTAATAAGTAAATTAGGTCCAAATGAATCTAATTTGTAAATGTTAAAAAACGCAGAATATTTGATAATCCAGAACCATAAAAGAATCAAATCAACTATACAATTATAAATGGGGCGAAATTTAAATGTATTTGAAGAGTACATGGTGATTGAGAGGGGTTGTTGAGTGTGGAGCCTAATCAGTCTCCAAGTTAAATTTTTGTGTTATTTGTATTTATGTTTTCTTTTATTTCTGTATTATCTCAGTATTGTTTATTGCTTATATTTGTCGAAATCCTAACAATTGGTATCAGGGTGGTGTATATTTTAGTGATTTGGTAGGAAATCTTAGATTTGAGTGGGAGCAATAGCAGAGGATGGCAGACTTAAGGTTGATAAGTTCAACGGCCAAAATTATTAGTTATGGAAGATGCAAATGGAAGATTATCTATATCAGAAGAATCTCTATTTACCATTGGGTGGGAAAGCAAGAAGTCGACGACTATGACAGATGAACAATAGGAAGTTCTTGATAGGAAGGCACTAGGAACAATACAGTTGTGCTTGGCATTGTCGACAACTTTCAATATAGCAAAATAAACAACAACAGAGGGTCTAATGAAGGCATTAGAGAAGCTGTATGAGAAACCCTCAGCGTCAAATAAGGTATTTCTTATGAAACATTTATTTAATATGAAGATGACAAAAGGTGCGTCTCTTAGTGATCATTTGAATGAGTTTAACATAGTTACTAGTCAACTAAGTTTTTGAAAATAAATTTTGATGACGAGGTTAGGGCTCTCTTGATTTTATGCTTATTGGCTAAAAGATGGAATGACTTGGTCATGGCTATAAGTAATTCTGTCTCTGGTTTAAACACTTTAAAGTTTGATAATGTTGGTGTTATCCTTAACAAGGAAATACGACGAAAAAACACATATGAGACATCAGGTAATGCCTTGTCTGTTGAGAACAAGGGACAACAAAGGGAAAGAGGAAAGAGTCTAGGTAATCGCGTGAAATCTAGAAACGGGAGATCCAAATTTAGGGTAAATCTGGAGTGTCCCATGGATTCAGGTTATTTGTTCAACGCCCCCTCTATGTATACTGCTCTAACTTCGGGCTATCCTTGCTTTCTTGCACTTCCTTGGTAGTACTCAAGGGTGGGATGTCCTACTTCCCCACATTTTAAATAGGTTCCTCAGAATGATCCCCTGTCAAATCCTCTCTCATTCCTTTGGTATCCACCATCACTATGGCAATCATCACCCTCCTTCCTTTGTGGTAGGAATCTTCCCTGGGTCTTCGTTCCTCCTTCAGGTAAGGATTCCATTTTTTCCATTCCATATGACCTTTTTTCATTGCATTGTGGACACTATTTTGGGAGCCTATGATTCCTACTTCTAGGCATACACTCTGTACTCCTAGCCAACTTCTCCTCCACTTTCAGTCCAAATCAATAGGCTTCTTTCATGGATGTCATTTGGACAAGGTTCAATTTCTCTTCAATGTTGGCTCTGAGGTAATTAATGTATTGTGCCACCTGCTTTTCGGCTTCACTATGGCCAATCCATATGATCATCTTGTGGGACAGTTTCGTGCACTCCTTCATTGTCTTCTCTCTTTGCTTCAGGTTTTGAAGTTTCTTTAGCATATTCAGTTCATGTTAAACAAATATGAAAATTGACTTTTCAATTTTACCACCATCCTCTCCCATTTTGTGATCCTCTACTTTCCTCTTTGGTTTCTTTCTAGTTACATTTCTTTTCACTAGACAACATGTCCTTTTATCTTGGTTTTTGCAAACCTAGCTCGCTTCAGATTCAATCTCTTCATATTCAAAGTATTCTTCGATCTTGTTTATCCACTGAATCATATCCTCTAGATTTAAATTGCCGACATAACTAGGGATCTCCATTATTGGTCTTTTCCCAATTCTGGCGATAGCCTTCATCATCTTGATTTGATCTGACTCCTCTTCTTAACTCTCCTCATTTTGCTTTGGAATCCTCTATTACTCATTGTTACTCTCCTCCTCTTGACTAGGGTTTAGGCTTTTTTGCCTATCCTCTTCAACAACATCCAACCGGTTCTTCGTTGCCCTCATCATGTTCGTCATTTCCTCTACATTTCCGATGACATTGGCCATTACACTCCTTGGTGGCATCTTCCCTTTGGGTTGAGGTGTGACTGCCTTAGGTCTGCAATTTGGCTACAGGGTTGCAGCTGCCTCACAATTCGGTGTTGGGTTTCAACACTCGCAATCTACCTCAGGTTGGCGATATGTACACAACAGGGGTTTCTGGAACACATGTATCCAAAGGATTTGAATCTCGCTCTGACACTACTTGATGCCGTCAAGGATGGAGGGTTCCTAATGGACTATCTAGACTTGTAGAAAAATTCAATACAACACAAACAATTGAAAGAAACATGAAACTTTATTTATTAAAACAAAACCCATACATGCTTGCAGGCCTTCCCATATGCAAATTACATTAGGTCCCGTTGGCCGCACATGTTGGTGCACAGGCCACCATAGGCTTATTTCAAACTTTAAGCATAAATGAGTTATCGATCCAAATTCCCCAACTCCCAACTCCCCTACTTCGAAAGCTGCCTCATATTTCAAGAACATGAATATATATACTATTTCCCAGCCTTAGAAGTGATCCGCATTGGCCTCAACTAGGCCCCAAGCCCAATGTCCAATGAAATGTGTGTCGGCTCAAAGAAGATGGAGTGACATCAAACATTGATGTGGATCCATCTGGGGCTTGCCATATGTCTACTGTGTGATGTGTCGTGCAAGCTCAACAAGGTACAAAAGGGTTATGCACGTTATCCCTCCTGGGTCCAGGTTCTAGTTGCTTGACAAAGTAAACTTCTGTTGAAGATAACTTTCGAGTAATCAGTCCCCAATTATTGTCTTCCTGATATGCTATAGTACATTTGTCACCTCCCATCTTGTCCCTGTTCTAATCCGTAGAGACAAATTAGTTGTTGCGGTAGGATACAATTAGGTTCTTCGGGATGCTTTTGCATAAACATTTTTAAAAAAAAGTTGCATCTTTTGTCGAACAAGATGTTCTTTGCTAAAGTTGCACCATTTTGTGAAGATATAAAGTGTAGCTACAAAATGTTTCAAAGGCAAGTATTTTCATTTAATATATTTTTATGGAAGAGCATATAGAAAAGTTGTTTGTAGCAGACCAATGGAATACATTGTTGCAAATTTATGAAGAGACATCATAGTAGACTCATGAAAGACATTATTGCAGGTTTATGAGAAATCTTAATGTAGATCTATGAGTAAAAATTGGTGAAGATTATTAGCAGATTTGAAGAAGAATTTTGGGTAGATCTACGAAATATATTAAGCATATGTTAAGGCATATTTTCCCACAGTTTTGAGCTGATGCGTAAAGGAGAATTAGGTCTAATTCAAGAGGAAGATCAAGTGCTCATCTTATTATTCTTTTGGGGGTTGGTGTCGTGTATTTAAGGAGATTGTGTCTTGTTGAGTTGGTGCTCAGTTGTGTGGGTTGGTGTCTGTAGTGGTTGGCGCCTACAAAGATTGTAAGAAGTTTCTAATACAACAAATACTTTGCAGTGGTTTTATCCTGCAAGGGTTTCCACATAAATTGTATGTTCATGTGTTCCTAATTGCTAGGTCTCGCATATGTGTTATGTTGTGGATGATTAAGTTTTGAAGTATTGCAATTGGGATTAATTAAGTTCTGAAAAGTAAAATTTTGTTGTTATACTGGTTTACCAATAGATCTTAGCGGCCAAGGCATTGCTAGTAAGAATGATTTCCCTAAGGTGCAAGCCACCATTTTGCTTAGGCTTACTCATATGATCTCGACTGATTAGTCTCAATTTTTGAGAATTCAAATTGTCCAATCGTAATAATTTCTTGGAGGGAGCATCAAAATCAATAATGATGTTTTTGAAGGTAGATGAAATAAGGAATCTATAAATAGGCAAAGTTTGCAGTGCAAACATTAGTAGAGTCGATGGAAAAAGACAACCATTACAAGGTCCAACTACTAACCCTAATTCTAAATCCTTAAATGATTTTCTTCCATCGGTCTCTTTTGTAATTAACATTAGATAAAGGGGATGCCAAGATAATTGAATGGAAGCTGCCCTATTTTAAAATGAAGAATACGAGCTATTCTTTGTTGGATGTCCAAGAGGTTTTAGTGAAGAAGATGGTTTTCTTGAGACTAACAACTTCTTAGAACTTAGAAACACTGAACAAAGTCGTGTCATCAATAAATTAAAGATGAGTTCGTAAGCCAAGATCCTGTGCAATAGTCCAACAATAGTTTCAAGCATTGGTTAGATCTAATTCTTTAGTATTTCCTCATATATTTAGCCATGAGAATGAAGAGGTATATTTTGCCTTATTGCAGCCCCTAGAAATGAGGTTGGAGGGGATACCAATAACTAAGGTTGAAAAGGAGGGAGCACTCACACAACTCATCACACAAAAAAATCGATTCCAAACAAAACCAAAGGTTGTAAGAGCATTCTTGAAGAATGATCAACTAAATTTATCATAGGCTTTAGGCATAACCGACTTGATAAACATTGCTTTATCGTTGGAGTGGGATATAGAATGAATAGCCTCAATGGCTATAATGATTCCATCAAGGATTTGGTGACCCTTCACAAACCTGATATGCTTAGGAGAAATGAGGGAATCTAGAATTTTCTTTAGATGATCCATAATGAGTTTGGTGATGATCTTATAGGTGACATTGTAGAGAACAACAGGGTAGAACAAATTTAAAGATTCAATACCCTTCTTTTTAAGAATCAAGGCAAAAATTGGTATGTAGTGCTTTGAGAGTTCCTTGATTAGGTTGAGACATTCTAACAACCTCCAAAAGATCAAGCTTCAGTATATCCTAAAACTTGTTAAATAATATAATAGGAAAATCATCTAGGCCAATAGTTTTACCTTTTCATCTCAAACACATGTTTAAGCTCCCTAGGAGAGATGTGATTCATAATTGAGTTGTTCATATCTAAGGAATGCAATCTAGAATGATCTTCTCTTCCTCCATGGCAAAAGGGCCACTTTCATGAAGGAGGGAAGAAAAATGTTGAAGTGCTTCCCAACTTTTATCATAGGAGGATAGATGATTTCCTTGCATTGAGAAGAGGGTGGATAGAATGTCCCCACTTTTCTTATCTTCAACTGAACTATGGAAGAATGAAATATCCGACTCCTAGCTAAATAATTCTCAATTTTTGTTTCTAGAATATGTACTCCCACAAGACCCATTCATTAAGCTTTGTGGAGAGAACATATTCCTTAAAGAGGCAATCCCTTATCATACCATCTTTCTTGATTTGAAAAATAAACGTCATTCAATTTCTTGCATCTGTTTCTTTCTCCAAAAAATGTTTCCAAAATAAGATATGTTCCACTATTTAAGCTTGTACTTCACAAATTGAAGTCCTTTGAAGAAAGATTACATAGGATTTCAGACGGGGCTTCCCCTCAAGCAACCAGGCTATATTGAGTTCATGAATCATTTGATCTTTGAGCCAGGCCAATTGAAGCTTGAAGGGGGACTTTTCAAGAGGGGGGCTTCCCCTCAAGCAACCAAGCTATATTGAGTTCATGAATCATTTGATCTTTGAGCCATGCCAATTGAAGCTTGAAGGGGGACTTTTCAAGAGGGAGAAGAGGGAGGAAGAAGCCTTGTTAGGTTAGTGATTTGATCCTTACCAAGGTATAATTTTAGAGGAAGAGGCCAAAGTTTCACTTATCATCAATTAGAGACCAAAAATTTGTTAAGTTGCTCAAAGATGGAATCCAATCCACACCTATTATTTCGAGTAAAAGACTAGATGTGGGCTTAACATCAACAAGATTAAGGAATGCTATATTTTCTCTTAGCACAGAGGAAGGAGTATCTAATTGCTTAGAACCTCCTAACTTTTCACTGAGGTTGAAAATAACATTGTAGTCACTTGCCATGATCCAAGGAAAGGAAGCAAACAAAGAACAAAAAATCTGAAGGGGTTTAGATGAAGGTTTTACCTTGAAAATCTGATGGAACAAAAACATTAGTTAGGAAAAACAACCTTGATCAAAGTGAAGTCAACCAACAAGGTAGAGATAGAATGTTTCCAAGCTATCCAAAATGACATACTAAGTTGATGAGGATCCCATAAGCAAACTAGATTGTTTGAACTTTGAAGATCCTTGAGCTCCAATACATTGGCTTTGGTTGCTTTTCCAAAACTTAGATAGACAAGAGGCAAGTGACTTCCACTACAATGAGTTTGGTTTCTTGAAGAAAAGTGATATCAAAATTACGTCCTAAATAAGGCCCGAAACAACTCCTTAAGGAGGGGTGTTACTGAAACCTTCTTTGAAATAACAACCACTTATAAGGAGAATAGAAGTGAGCATCTAGTGTTTGAATGACACTGGGTTCCTCAATCATCTTTACCTTTTCTTCATCTCTTTTTCTCCCTTCGAAAATCTTCTATAAGGATCTTTTTGAGATTCTTTTGTTGAAGCCTTTAAAGAATTACAACTTTCTTCTTATAGTAATTTTTTAAAGCTTTGGGCTAGAAATTATTTTGGAAAGAAAAAATTAGAGATGTCTTCAAAAAGCTATGTTCCACCAAGTTTTTGAGACAAAGGGACATGGGGATGCATTTCAAAGACAAGATTTTTTGAGGCCATTTTTGAGGACAGGAGGAGACGACAAAATGAATGGCTATATAAGATATATATACATTATAGAATCATTCTCATATTGACATATATATTATGGAATCCTTAAAACATAAAAATCTTCATTTTATCAAACGTTTGCATTCTTATGAATAGTCAGTCTCTAGACTATAATTGAAACCCAATAATTTGCTGTGAGCACGTATTGTTTACAATGTTAGAACAAAGGAAATGTCCCCGAGTTGTCCTCGCCCTAAGACGTCTTTGATATAGGGACACAGGTAGAAAACCTTGGGGATGCATCCCGTAGAAAACCTTGGGGATGCATCCTTGTCTTTCGTAGCTTCAAAAGGAGTATTTCTAAAAAGTTCATGAAAAATATTGTTCTAAATGTCCTTAATGAGCAATTTTTTCACCCTAATGTTTAACAATAGTACTAATAGTAGCGTTAGCCATAACAAGACAATTAGAAGCATTATTCTCACTTAGTTGGGCAATAAGAGGATTTTATTATTAATGTTTTCTTAAAGGAATATGAGAAGATATTAAAGAGGCAAAATCAAGGGTGGGTAGGGTAGGATGGAAATAAGAGCACCCACTAAAGCACACAACCCTAAAGAAACATAAATATAGTTTAAGCAAAGACAATCTAAATCTTGATTAAACTAAAAAAAGTAAAATATGCGCTCTAACAATCCAATTTGAAAACCCTAATAATAGAAGAATAAAGCCCTAAAGCCCAAACCCTAGGTCTTGTGGGAAATCACACGTACCAATAATGTAACAAAGTAAATGATTTGGTGTGTAAAATCAAACTTGGACCCACGGAAAATGAAATTGTAGAAAATAAATGATTGTTGTTGATTCGTCTCAACTAATATTTGCGTTTTGGAGTGTATTGTGTATTAATATGAATTGGGAACTTGCTAAGCAAGCTAAGCAAGGGTCATGTCTTCCTTAGTTAAGCTCTTGCCTCGACCAATTCATGCATTGAAAACATGTAAACATGTAGTATGCCTAGGGGATCTAAGATTTTGGAATGATGCTCTCACGCGAAGGCTCTTCTAATGATTCCTAGATGATTACAAAACTAGTAATGAATGTTCTTAAACACAACAACATGCACACAAATCATCACAAACATGTGTTAGGTTAGCATACAACAAGGAGTAGGAGGACTTGACAATGGCAAATTTAAATTTGGAATTTAAAATTTTGAGGTTTAGATTCATAGCGATGGAAATGATTTGGATCAATTTTGTACTTGTAGATATGATCCAAGGTGGCAAATTTGAGATCTAAGGATCAAAATTAATTTCTAAGGATGAATGCTGAAAAGATCAGAAAAGAATAATGTCATGAACCAAGTTCTTGCAAAAATATAACTTATTATTATATAAAAGACACTCTAATTAATATAGATCCTAACATAAAGAAAAAATACATAGAAATACAATTTTCACCATTACAAAACGGAACTTCATGAACTATGTGGACTGTAATTTTATGCAAAGAGACTATTTAAATTTTTTGAAAAAACTTAGACTTTCCTTGAAAAATAATGGTCTTATAATATTTTTTTCCTCTTAAGAAGAGAAACTTAGTGGAAAATTCAGAAAATATGTGCAAATAGATGGATTGAAAAGCTTCCATCCTTTTATTTCAGGTGACAACCAAAAATAAACAATCTAATAATTTATTTCCATAAAACCCTGTAACTACTAAAATCATTTTATTAATGTAATTGAATGTTTTAAAAAATTCCACGGATAAAGGGATTAGTGTTTAGCGCTTTCCTCATTAGATCGGCATGTCTACATCGGCCTCTTTGAAAATGTGTTTGGTAACCATTAGCCCACAGCACACTAGAACGACCTCATTGTTGATAAATAGATGATATCAACTTATTCTATACGAGCTTAAATTATTTGTCACCATTCGTCAATATATTTATCACGTGGGCCGTCTCGATTACGTTGAGATTATCCAGCCATAGCAACGGTTTTGTGTCTTTGCATTATTTAATTTCTTTGTTCGTAAGTTTGTTTTAAGAGGGTGCCTTTTTCCATTTATTGGATTCCGACTCCAATTGGGTGGAAGTTCCAATAGTGCTTTTACAGCTCAGACAATACAGAAAGTCAGTCTTTCTCAAGCGTCATCGCAGGTCACGCGAAGGATGGGCTTACTCCCAATAGCTTTTAGGCTTCACGCAATAACTTACATAAATGTAATGAGTTGTATTGTAAAAGGCTCACCAAATGCCAAACCTTCATTTGGTTTCAAATGTCTTCTAAAGTTTACGGTACGATACAACCATGCAAATTTGACACGCTGCACTATTTCCTGCACATCTTAGTATATAAAATGACATTTCACTAATACATAAATGTAGCAAGAATTCGAGGTTCTCAATTTTTTTTCCATATAAATGATTATTTAAAAAAAAAATGTCTAATATTTAGTTAATATTTTGAATTACAAATTATAATAAAGATAACAATAATATCTTAGAAAATTTGATTGAAAATTTACATATAAAATTGCTACCCAATTTGGGATTCTGCGTTACTTATACCGAGTTTAACATTGTATAAGGCATTGCTTCCGACGTTTCGTATGCAAATGAATATACTTTCGGCAGATGTAAATATATACATGATATATTGACAACCATGCACAATCCCACCCCAATATTTAACTACCTATAATGCATACGCAATCCCAATGCATCTAATTATTCTTAAATTGCGGGAGCTTACCGGACACGTAAATTGAGGCCATAATAAAACCATTCCTTGCTGTTTCTATACAACAGAAACTCATTTCAATTGCCATTTTGTTAGGCTTACACACATTTGCATTAGACGAAAAATTTAACCTCTCTTAATGTTATACAGCAACTAAGTCAAGTCAGCCATTTATCACAGCTAGAGAGATGCATCTTTCAGCGATCCTAAAGTAAGGCAGAAGGAATAGGCCCTACATAATTTCAGTCAATCCAATGGCCTGTAATTTTTGGAGATCTCGTAATAGCAGGAGAGTAAACAAAATGTGTAGTGAGGATTACAGTGACAGAAAAGCTCCCTGCCCTCCGTGCAAGCCAGCCTCTTCCCTTACTAGACTCAAGGCTACTGCAGCCAAGCGGATCATAGAGGATCATTATAAATATCATCTCATATGCTTGGAGGAACGCAAAGAAAGGTGGATAACAATGCATATGATACTGCTATTATTCTTTATATTTGCTCGCATGATGTTGTTCAATCTTTTTATTCCTTGCTTCAAAGATATACTATATTACTACGTTTCAATAAGTTTGGTATTGTATGAGAATATTTTCTTTGTAAAGTTAGTTTTGCATGTTTGACTTACATGATCAATCTTTTCTATTTTCACTTTGGATTTTGAATTCCAATTCTCAACATAAAAAAACTTTAGGCAGGAGATCCTAGCTTAGGAAGAAAATATCCTAGAAATAGAGGGGCTGATTTTAATACCATGAGTGCCAATTCATTTATCAGCGAAGTAAGTGTTCCATACAACAGAATGCACACAAACAATTGACCTTTTTAGAAACCTTAATCTATGTCCCGAGGCATAGTCTAATCTACTTTGAATTTGATATCCTTATCTTCTTACAAGTTAAGATTTATAGTTATACCAATGGCATGGTGCATCCAACTAAGGAAAAGTTTCTCTTCAAAACATCTAAGGGTTAATCTTTCATGTGTAGCTTTGCATTTATTTGGTTTACGCATGGATTGTCTTTATGTACACAGATAGGTAGCTATTCACGAGTTCTATAGTCCCGAAGACAAGATTATGTTTGCAGATCTTTACAATTAAATTTTGTTCTTTGCCAGAGAGGTCCATTCCTACGACCTATAAATAAGGAAAGAAAGGTTCTGCATGACCATTCTTACGTATCATTCAATTTAATGGTCAAGAAAGGTTTGCATGGCTATTCTTAAGTATCATTCAATTCAATGGCTAAGAAAGGCTCTGCAAGGCTATTCTTAAGAGTTAAGTGTCATTCAATTTAATGGTTAGCAGATCTTTACGATAAATTTTGTTCTGTGCCAGACAGGTCGATTCCTACAACCTAAATATAAGGAAAGAAAGGTTCTGCGTGGCTATTCTTAATTATCATTCAGTTTAATTATTTAATGGTGAGAAAAGGTTCTGATGGCTATTCTTAAGTATCACTCAATTCAATGGCTAAGAAAGGTTCTTCATGGCTATTCTTAATTATCATTCAATTTAATGGTTAAAGGTAATTTTTGCCCAATATAAGTAGGATAATTATATACCATTTTTTATTAAGGATGAGGTATAAAATCACTATTTACTATTTGTCATCAGAATATGTGATATTTTAAGTAAAGTGGCCCTTACCTTGGGGTTTAGTTAGAAGAAAATAACTTCCATGATTCACCAAGGCTAACACATAGAATAGAGCACAATACCAAAACAAACAAAGAACAACACATTGCAATGTTCCAGGCAAGCAATGAAATAACAGACAAAAACCTTGCTAAAAATTAATCTTATACACATTGCACCTCTTACCACACTTCACCATAATTACAAGTTGGTGAAAAGCTAAGGCACTCCACACAATACTAATGATGAAATGATGCCTCATAAGGCTTAAAGTACTGCAAATGTACCCAACACATCATAGTGGCATATAATTAAAAGTTCAAAACAGAAATAAGGTAGGTTGATAACTGTCAAACTATAGCAAAGAAATTGCCCTCTTTTCTCTGAAAATTGACAATTCTGAAAGCAAGAGGAATGAAAAAATGATACCTTAAAGTCTCAAGTGCTCAGTCTTTTGTAAGCTTCCTCTGAACTATGAGTGCCCCTGCAAGCAGTTTGCCAACAGTACCGCATAGGCTCATTTGTTTTCTTGCACCTCTTTCTCTTGGGGTATATTTTGTTGTTTGGTTATCATTCTAGTGGGAAAATGTCATCTCAATGAACCAATGTGCCGGGGAGGGCATTGACTAGCTTTCCCAAAGATACCAGCTGTTTGATGGAGCCCTAGGGAATCTCCAAGTTGGCTGGCATGTTTCAGCATAGACAACCTCCCATCAAGAGCTTGGACATGTTTACCCAACCCAACCAATATACCTCCGTGATTGCTGGAAGTTTTCAAAAATAAATATTTGATTATTGGGTATCTCTTAAGCTTCACCCCCTAGCAGTGAGAACTAGTTAAATACCAAGTGCTATCAAGAGGGGAGACATGCTTGGTTTCTGTTTGTGTGGTGCTTGTCTTTATAGTTGAGTACCCACAACTTTGTGAAAGATGTCCTAGCATGTGAAACTTCCTTGAATGTCTCTCCTAGCTAGTAGAACCTTGCTCTCACTCAATATGGCTGAATAGATTAACATCATTGTGGGTAGAGTAGTGGAAAGTGCAGATTTTTGAATGCCATCAACTTTTCATCCAGGAAAAGAAAAGAGATTTACAAAATTAAATTTACAGGGTGTGACTCTAAGTCCAACGGATAAGATTTTGGGATCTCCATATTTCGAGCTAGATTGCCCTGCAAGTTGCCAAAAATCTAATGCATTTTGTTTGCACTCTATTGTGAACTTTGTTATGGTCCTAGGGTTTAGTGGACTGATTAATCAATTTTTCAGATCACCGAACTATTATTGAGACAACACTTATTTAAGCAATTAGACAACAACATACTTGATACTTGGTTTGCAGAATATTTACAACGATCGCTCATAGTTTGCATTTGCTACTGTTAATGTAAATTTTGAAACAACAAACTCTTACAAATTTTGCTGTTACATATTACCTGAAATAGCAGAACAGAATTTGTTAGATCTTCACCACTCTGCCTGGAAACCCTAACAGAGGTTTGATCCTGAATCCTATTTGGCGTTGGGGGGGGGGCGGGGGCTTGAGGGCTTCATGTCTCAAGTGAATAATCCTTTCTGGTCTGATCAGAGCTTTTCGCTATTGTTAGCTCAGGTAGGCCCAGATTTGGTTGTTGTTGGCTAAATATTTTGCAAGTCACTAAGACTACAACTTGCAAAACGTATGTTTTAGGTAGCAGTATGTGAGATTGCTCTCTCCTCTCAGCAATAGGGGAGGCTCCCCTCTTACCGCAGGTGGCTTCAAGTAGAATTGAACTGTAACACATACAGTTCACCTTGCAACGGTAATACCGGTGACTCGATGATTGACTTAAGAACAATCAAACGAGGCAGCAGTTGAGTTATCTAAAGACAAAGTGATACAATGAGCTCAAAGTCTCCTGTCCTCACCTTGAATAAGTACTCTAA
>MU217095.1:474271-564949 GCA_018584345.1 Thuja plicata | reverse complement strand
TCGAATCAACTCGGAATGAGTTGAAATTTGAAAATGGACTATAAAATCCACTTAATATATTAAATATAATTCAAACTCGCGTTATTGACTTCGAAAACCCCACCTTTAAAGGATTTTTAAAGAATATGCAGTTAGCCTGAAAAACCCCACCTTTTACATCATAACTTGAGTTGTACTACGTTTGATGTCTAAGTTAGCTCGAAACGAGTGTATTTCGAAGGGCTACTGACTCAAGGGAAAAACAGAGATTAAAAGCCAACAAAAGAAGAAGAACAAAGGAAAAGGCTTAAAAACGCAAGAAATGCGTGTGATAAAGAACTCTTCAGGGATGACGAATTATCTCTATTATCACTCTATTCAAAACGTTCAAAACAAAGAGGATACCACTACATTATGACAAGAAAATTCCGTAGGGTTGCCACAAATTTGTGATCTCAAATTTGAGGACAACAGTTGTGTAGATATTTGCTCTTGAAACTCAGTTTGCCCTTCGTCTGGAAATATGATTTGAATTTGGACCAATGCCTAGGGTTTCTTGTCACCTTAATGGATCTGATCTACATTTTTTCCAGTCACGTCCTCTAGATTTGGCATTATATGCTAATTCTCTCTTATGACTGACAATGGCTCTGAACTGGTGGTTTGTGGACATGGTGCTTGTGCTAGGTGGTGGCTTGCTCAACCTGAGTTTCTCTCCTAACAGGGTTCTCAGAATTGCAAATTTGCTTGTCCATGATTCAGTCTTGGGGTGCCATTTTGATGGTGTGCTTGATTCAATGATGCAGTTCACAACTTACTTTGACACCACACAGGATATGAGCAGGTTAAACTATGGAATTGCAGATTAGAAATGGTAAATGAAGGTAGGTTAGGGTTTCATCTAACCTCCTCACACAAGCTGATGTTTTCATCCTGAAAAGTGTAAACAATGGGTGAAATTGCCCAAATCTGCTAACATGTCCTTCAGCAACCTCCAGAGCATATAAATAGGTGTTTGCAAAAGAGGGAGCATGGGCTCAGCTAGTGCCCGATTTGAAATTAAGACTTTAGTGCCATTTTTTTCTTGACATTTAAATTCAATTTTAATATATATTTTAATATTTATTAATTGTTATATATTAACAGTGTTTCAAAATACTTTTGCAAATAAAGTGCTGCTTGTCGGTCCTTGGGAAAAAGGGACGTGACAAACTTTCCAAGGGTGGTCTCTTCTATTTTTATTTGGGACAATCCATTTGCTCTTTGGATGGATGTTCTGGGTTTCTTGTCTCTGAACCCTAGTAAGATCTCTTTGTTGCAGCAGAGCTCTCTATTCTGGTTTTAGGAGGTAAAATGCATTCAAGATCTTTTCTTTTTAGATTTCAACAACTTCCTTTCAGTGGTATTTTGGTTCATTGCCTTGTCAAAATTTTTGAGGTCACTTATGCCAACTTATGAGTGAGTATGGACAATTAAAGTTATAGTTGTGGTACTTGTCAAATTAAGAAAAGAGTCATACTTCAATCTGATTTGATTCTTGTTGGTATTTTAAATAGAGATATGTTGGTGTTGGGTTATTATCTAGTGTGATCTATTTAAAGGTTGAAATTTTCGAATGGTCATTGAGATTATTTCTTTTTGCCTGAGATTATATGCTAAAGGCTTATTTGTCTTTTGTTTGTCAAACTTCGGTAGAAGATAAACTATATTACCATACCATGTAAAAGTATTGATATTATTATTTATAAAGAAAACAACATAACACGCACACAAAAAACCTCTTTGTTAACAGCTAACATTTGCCCATTTTTTCTATAGGAGAGGGAAGTTTGCAATATGATTAAGATATGCACTGTTTTATGCAACGATTCTTGTTTTTGTCACTAATTTTTTGTGATGCTTGTGATGTTTTCAGGCGTAGGGCACTGGAGCGCAAGTTACAAGACGCACAAGTTTCGGAAGAAGAACAAGTAGAAATGTTAAAGAACCTGGAACGTAAAGAAACTGAATATATGAGACTACAAAGACATAAAGTAGGTGTTGATGACTTTGAGCCACTAACTATAATTGGCAGAGGAGCATTTGGAGAGGTAAGTTTATGAAGTCACGATGTTGTTTGACATCTCTTATTTTTTTGTGTTTGTTTGTTTTGTATGTACTAGAATATTTGTTGAAAGGCTGCAATATCATATTAATTAAGAGATATAGCTCACTGCACTATAAATAACTGGATATGTCAAGAAGAAATTTCTGTTTGCATATGTCATATTTGATAGATTATCTCCCATGAGCTGGATGTTATACAGCAGTCAAGAAAATAATTATAGTATATGGCTGCATGAAACCTGTTTAAAATTTAGGATGTATTTTACAAAATTTTCATTCAACATTGTTACAGTGTTGATAGAATACCAAACTTAATTCGTATTGCGGACTGACTTCTCTGACGATCTGTTCCAGCTTCCATCCAGTCACAAGACATATTGCCTTTGCCCCATTAGGACAAGAAAATAGAAGCTTCCACGAATTCTAATCCCTTTAACATACAATTCTTGATAAACTAGCCTTTAAAAATTTAGGCCCTACATTATCGCCATGCCTTGGCAGAGATACCTACATCTACCACTGAAGGAAGGACACCCTCTCCCCTTTCTATGATAGGATGATGCCAGTGGATCACAAATGTTGACAAGCCCAACAAGTAAGCACATATACCTATTCTATTACCAGAGAGGGCAAAGCTGGAATCAGAACTCAACTACAAAGAGGGGCCGAAGCCCCCTAAATCATCTTGGGAACCATTGTTAGTGATGTGAGGAGTGTTAATGTTTTTGAACCAGAATAATAAATGCAATAACAGAAAACCAGAAGAGCATATGAACAGATGACAGAATTATTTACCCTGGGAAAACCCTCCTACTCGAGGGAAAAACCCAGCCACACCCCGAAAAAGATCTTTTATTTAGTTCTCAAACCAAATACAGAAATTCTTCTTGCTTATGATTGAAGTCCTCAAAACAATCAATCAATAATCCTGACTTCCTTTTATCAAAACTCTCACCAAGTTCACAAAGACGGCTCAATGATCATGCTCAGATCAACACCATTATTACAATGATAGCACAGAACTTCACAGAGTGAAATTACAGTCACAGATGATAGAATACGACACCTATATTCTCAGAGCTGCAAAATACTAATAGACTAAAAGCGGCAACACCCGATACAGATATAATGTCACTACCATTTATTCAGAACACAAAACAGTAATAATACTTTTGAACAGAAGCAGAAATTCTGAAAACAATCTCTCTGACGGTATCGCTGAAAATGTGTGCTTCAACACACAAGTCTGTTACCAAGATGAAGAGTTTCATCGAATTACCAATTGAGAGACGTTACAGAATATACACATCCACAATTTATGAAACGATGCCTCCATAATGAGAACCGTCAACGTGAACAAGAGAACCGATGGCTTCAGACAATAAACCGCCAACATAATACTGCCAGCAGAACAATAATTACGCACGATGCCAAGGGATACAATAAATGTGCTGAGACAGATGAAGCCTTCCAAATACGATGCCAAGTCATCCATTTCCAGCGGAGAATAGAATAATACAACTGATGTCGAGCACCTCAACATGCGATGATGGTTACGGTAAGAAGGAGCTCTCTCGAAGCAACCATAACATTAACAAGGAGATACACAAGCCCTGCAAGAAGATCCACAAGTCTTGTGAGGAGATCATGAGCCAGATGAGACTGACTAGTTGTCTCAGCCTTACCAGATTTCTTTGTGGGAACAGATATTTGGAACAATGCAACCAAGGAAGGATTTATTATTATAACAAGGTCCTGGAGAATGCAACAACAACTAGGAAACATCAACCATAGGAAGGAGGATTACTACAGCAAGCCAACCATTGGGGAAACACCAACCACATATATGAAGTTTGAGCACACTAGCTAATAGTTGAAGAATGTACGGATCTTCTCTGAAGAGTTTGGGTTTCTTTCAATATGTCGCCCTTGCACTAAGGCTTCTCTTCTACTTGATCAATAATATTAGACTGGGACATGTGAAACTTGTAAAATTAGACTCAAGGTTTCACATAATCATAGTGGACATTCATCCAACAAGATTTCTTAACATAGAAACTAGTCAGGGTTTATGATAGAACAATTATTAATATTTTCTTTAGGAATGCTATCAAAATTGATACTTAAACTTGACATTTGAGTTTATAACTCATAAAGTCAATATTCATGCAGAAAGTGAGATCCGCATTTACATATTTTCATAATCATGTCTTATCAGTAATGTAAACAAATTTTATATATCATTGTTTCACAAAGCTCGTAGATTCATCGAGCCATGCTATATCAATAAACTGTAGCTCACTCTATAGACATGCAAAAGTATAATCTAAACATCATGAAATGAAATTGAGATTGCTACTAGAGTAATATCAAAGGTTCTAGGAAGTTTTTATTCTGTCAAAACTAATCAATTCCAAAATTACTAATTAATCTCTTAAACTCCAACCTGCCTTGCTCCTGAGCAGGATGCTAGTACATGTTTTTATTCCTGAGAAAAAAAACAATATTATGACCTCTTATTATTCAAGGAACGAAATTAATTTACCATGTAAATATGTTTTAGAAGTATTTGATTATAATTTGATCAAATAATCTGTCTTGATCTTCATAAAAGTGGCATATGATAAGATAAAAGATGAGATGACTTTCAGTGTCTGTTAGACCAAAATGGTCTGGAAGACCCTAAGTTGTATTTATTTAGAGGGTTGTTTCAAAGGAGGTGTAGTCTTACATTAGATTCCCCACTTTTGTTTGTAAGTCTTTATTTGAGAGTTCATGTACTAGGTTAGGATTACAAAAATGTGTACTTGTTCCTAATATCACTATATAGTGGGCAGGTTAAAAGGAAATTACTATGTCTTCTTTACTAGAGGTTAGTTTACTGATTTGTAGTCAATGAGTTGTTATTAGGGTTAATGTAGTAAGACTCATTTAAAATTAACATGTTGATTTGCCTTGGATCTAATCAAAGAGGAGCCCAACTGTACCAGAGATGGGATCCATGGTCAAGTTTTTTAAAGTCTTGGTCATCTTGACAAGTTCTGAAAAATCATTGGTTTCTTTGGCAAACGTTAAAAGTTAAAGGAACACATTCATAAAAGCAATCATAAAATGGCTCACTCATTTCAAAGGGTCTGATAACAAATTTAATGAAGGAAATGCTTGGATATGTGGAGGATGGGAGTTGAAAGTCAAAATGTTTCAGTGAGTTTATGCAAGATTGAGGTATTATCATCAAAATAATCCATATGGAAAAAAACATTCACAAGACTTGTCTTCTGGAAAGGGACGATACTTTTGCAAAAGGGTTGTATTTCTGATCCACTACCAAAGTGAATTTTGAAGACAAAGACCATAGCCACAGTCCATCATACTTGGCATTTGGATTTTGCAATTGGTCAGAAATGACTTTTTAAATCAGGAAATAAATATTATATTATCAAAATAAGCTGTGCAAAAATGGGGGGTCTGCATGTAGGCATTTGATGCCATCTACCCAAATACACTTTCTGCAAATTTCTGGAACTGATTAAAAAAATCTGCCTCATATTGAAGAGCCAAGGGTGGTGTAATGGTCTGCCTGGTAGTGCTCTTTTTTGGGTTTTGGAGTTATGGAATAAACACAGATTTAACCAACAAAGATGCCTATATTGCTACTATGATATTGCCAACAGTGAATAAGCAGATGTGAATAACAAATACAACTTATACACTAAACTGAAACATGATATCTTCTTATAACAACAGCAATATGGGACCAAATACATTCATGTCAACATACATAAAGCCTCTAGTCTATCACTTCTACGGCTAGGAATCTTTATCAGCAAATAGATGCTTGGTTTTCACAAAGAATAATAATATTATCAGACATTTGCATACCAGATTGCTGTAACATACATAATACTGTCTTCTAATGCACCAACAGCATTATTTATACCCTCATTCCTCAGCCGCATCAATGTATATGGCTTCAGATCTTTTCTGCAACCCTGTATGGCTTCCAATATGCTGTCTCAGACTTGTACGACGTCCCTGTTGGTGATGTACAGCATCCAGCAGTTGGTACGGCATTCACATGTCACTGCTCCAGCCGGTATGGCACTCTCAATACATTTGCAGACTAGTTCGGCACCCTTTCTCAGTGATCACATACCTGTATGGCAGTTCTGGAGAAGTTGCTGGGCAGATACGGCACTTCCTTTGGACTTATACAGCTCAACGGATACTATTTGCAGACTTAAAATGGTCAGCCAGCTGATGTAACTGTTTCAACAGCAACTTGAACTCAAACCCCAACTTCAGAGTCTCAAATCGATCCCAATAAAACTGAAACTCACATTCAAATGAAAGTAGCAAATGTTCTGATTTTTACCTTGAAATGAATACTCAAAGATACTCCTGACCATGTCTTTCAACAACAAAGAGAATGTCATTCATGAGGGATTTCGTCCTCACAAACCCTTGAAGAAGAACTCTCCAATATTTCATAAATTTCTTATTTCATCCAGCATATCTTAAAGTGAGCTCTTGGAAATCTTTTATAACACTCTCATAAGAGCTCATTCACTCATATTACCAATGTGGGATAAATAAACATTACTCTCCATTTACATTTTAGGTCTCCAATGTGTTATTAAATAAGGGGATCAATATTACTTAAATATTTCCCACTTAACTATAGTCCCCAATTAATAAAGTTAAATATTTATATTTAACTTTATAATCTAACTTTATTAATGCATAAATAAATCATATCAATGATATTAAAATCCCTTGTCGATATTAACTATTAACCATCAACATGATACTGTTATTGAGAATCTTGGCCCTACCCAAATGATTTACTATAAATAGTAAGTATGCCAAAATTGCCTACAGACCCCCGGATTGATCTGTAATGAAAACTGCCTTGGCCAAATGGCATCAAAGTCCCTTAAATGTCCTGGTTAGCCTACAGGACTGGAGAAATAGGCTAACGGAAAACTCATACAACATGTGCTAGAAAGAGGACATTACAGGTGGATCATTGTTCTTGCTTATAACATTACATAAATGCCTCTTATGCAGGCTGCCACCAACCTTCGGAAGCATGCTATGTTGAGAGAAATCTGCAAACTATTAATCCAAGATTTAGTTTTGAGAAACAGTACTGTAAGTTAGCGTTCTTAAGAAAACTGTGAAAGTTGCAAAGAAAATTCCTATAGATACCATCCACTAGCTAGCTGAACAGAAAATACATATTTAGTAATCTTACTACCCAGTCACAATCGAACACCTGATATCCTGTTACGAGCTTGTTGTTGAGATTGGAAATTGTGCTATATTGGAGAAGATATCTTGCATACAAAGTGGCAATGATTTGAAACACTGCTTCAAGAAGATTCTCTTGTAGTTGATACAAGGCCATTTGTGACTACCAAAGGTCACTATATTTTAATGCGCACTTTATTAGAGATTCTAAGGATGATCTCATTTCGAGTTTCCATGTTGAGTTTTAGCTTGTAGAAAGAGGGTAATTTATACTTTACTACATTTCTTCCAGAGCCTCTATACAACTCTCAATTGTCACTTCAATATTCCTTGTGTTGAAAACAATTGTATCATTGAGATGAACAATTCTCTTGCACATGTATTGGATACTATCAGCTATTTGGAGATGTCTTTTCCAAACTTCTGAGCACCCCTTGTCTGCAAGTGCTGCGGAAGGAGAGGTTCAGGTCTGTTAGATAGGAGAACAACCAAGTAGCAGATATTTTAACAAAAGCATTCACTAGACATTAACAGAATAAGGTTTGGTAAATGTTCAATTTAGAAATATGTTAGATATAATGGAAATAGGCATTAAGAAAGGGTTCTTTTTTGTATCATATATTATTGATAGAAAGTTTAATATACTAAATCGCCAGAATAACAACTGAACTAAAGGTGCTGCTGAGAGAGTACTTGATTACGGATAGAAGAATTTTCATCTCATGAGGCCTTCAGATCAGTCAGAGAATCATTTTGTTCGAAGGTCCTTGCCTAGGAAGAGTAAAAGTTGGTATATACTCTCCAAGTTAGTCTCACAAACAATGCTTGATCAAACTTTATCAGAGCCTTGATGTTAGGAATCCCCTCTTTTGTTTTCGTGGTGATGGTGCATATTACCACAGGGAGTTTGAAAGGAGTATCAGTTCCTTGACTAAGAACTTTTTTCTGAATGTGTTGAAGATCCTGATCAGTTCTATTCAGTAGAGTGAGAAGATTTAGAAGATAAATAAGGACATTATGAAACATTACCGACTAGTTGCTCTCTTTCAACAAAGGTCAACCATCTATTTAATTTGTTCAACATTTTCCTGAAAGACTTTCCCATAGGCTGTGCAGCTTTCTCAATGCACATGAAAACAAAGGTAAGTTGATCAAATAATTTGTTGGATCTGCTTCCTTCTTCAAAGCTGTAAGTTGGTGAATGCCATTGTCGATTTGGCTTCATTAACCTCCTGTCCCAAAGCATTTTGGAAAATGTCAAGGATTTGCTTGATATATCAGGTTTCTTTGAGCATGAGGTTCGAGAATAGGTTATGTCATCTGCAACTGCATATCTAAGTATGTCTCTGTCCTCCTTCATTGGCAGGCAATCCATGAATCCTAGCTGTCCTATTGTCCATAGATGGAGATCTTGAAGCTTATGTGGAGATCATAGTTACTTGGAGATTTGTATCCTAACTCCTAGGACTCATATAAAAAATATTTCTTGGGATTGACTTGGCAACTGAAATATAAAGATTTCCCCAATTAATTGGGAAAACTTAGGACACTAAAAAATGCTACGAAACTCACAAAAATATAGAAAACA
Organism: Thuja plicata; assembly: GCA_018584345.1. Lineage (NCBI taxonomy): Eukaryota > Viridiplantae > Streptophyta > Pinopsida > Cupressales > Cupressaceae > Thuja > Thuja plicata. The sequence continues at coordinate 556,023 of MU217095.1, read as the reverse complement.
TGTTTCAATTTTTTTTTAAAAAATCATGCCAAATCAGGATTCAATTGCAAATAAAATCTCAATTTAATCTTGTTTTTACACATAAAATTTTTGCTCAGTTTTTGGCGCCTCAGGATTTGTGCCAGAGTATGGAGAGAAAATTGGTGATCTCATTCAGATAGGATTGCTGAACGAACCTGCTGAGTGCAGATTAATTGGGAGATATGGCAATTTTTTTCAGAGTTTTCCTACATTGAGATAACTCCTACCTGCCTCCTCATATAGCTCTATCAGGGCACCAATTGTTCTGAATTTCAAATCCACTTGTCCCTTTTTCTCAAGGCATTTGATATTATTTTAATCTTCCAGGAGAATAAAGATGTTTTGGTTATGGGCAAGGTCCTATTTATTATTCTTAAAGATATATACTATTCACATATTCTGAGGGAGAATATAAATGTTTGTTGAAAAATGTTGGAAATGTTTTCATGTGAATAGAAGTAAGCTGCTACACCTGAGTTATACCTTCTGTGAAACATATGCACATACTTTTGTGGCTTCCATTGGATGACCTATTTTTTGGTGGTGCAGAAATGTATCTATTTGTTTCAGATATTGTCCGACCGGTTTGTTTCTTGTAGGATAACTAGATTCATTTGGTACTCTCTGATATTGTTATGCAGTGGTGTCTTTTATTTCCCCTTGGTTTCCAGGATTGAGGATAGTATCCGCATTAAATGGTTGATCTGGATCTCAAACCTTCAAGTCTTCTGCTTCTTTAATCTTGTTTAGCTTTGGAATCCAACTTTGTGTTGCTTGGGTTTGGGAGCATTATTCTTGCTGGTTCTCTTCAAGAGGGTTCCATAGATGAATTTCTCGTCCTTTTCTGTAGTTTGCTTTTTCTTTCCGAACCTGCTGGTTCCTTGGAATCAGAACTTGAGATGATCCCTTATGTAGAGCTCCTTTGGCATTTATTTATTGGGTTATTCTTATATCGTTGTACTCAAATTGTGGTGCATTTTCTTGGTGACCTTTTGTGCCTAATTCTTTGTTGTTGTTCAGTTTTGTGCTGTGTATGATTCCTTGATTGTCTTATTCTGTAGTTATTTAAGGTGCTGATTCTGTTGCCTCAAGGGCAGCCTAATAGTTGGAGAAAAGCTGGTTTTCATGTCTAGAGGTCTGTTTTACCTTTTTGATGTATGCTTATGAGCATATTTTATGATGACAATGGTTATTGTGGGAGCACATTTTTAGATTTTTGGTCTCCAGAGTTGGTTCCACACACTTGTAGGCTTGTTCTGATATGATTTTGCTTACTTTTGAATGGGAGTTCTTGGGTCTTCTTGATGGGGACATAATCTCGCCATGGGGACATGCTTATGGTAGATTTTGTACCTGAATGAGGTTTGTTTGTAGTCCAGAGATTGTCCTCATTTGATATCTCCTATTCCCAGTATTAGTCTATCAGGGTGTAGTACGAATTAAAGTAATATTGTACTAGACTTAGTTATGTTTTGTTGGGAGGGTAGTTAGTAGCGAGGAGATGCGTCCGTTGGTTTCCCCAACCAACCGACCATGATATAAAGACTTTGATTTATTGTTGTTGGACTTATGTTTGGATGGTATTAATAAAGAAATAACATTTCCTTACCATCTTGGTATTCTGGTATGTTACTCTGTGTATTCCATTGGTATTGGTAAATGTCTTGTTGGTATCACTGAATATATGTTGTATTGTTCTGAATATTGTTTGGTAATAACCATTCTACATTTTGGCGCCGCTGCCTAAGTCCGGACTTGGAGGTCATAGAGAAGAGGAGGGAATACCAAGGGAAGATCAAGTGACACAAGATCTGGTGGTGGCCTGGAAGTGTCGGTACGTGCGAAGGGAAGCCAAGAGAGAGTGGTTCCATAGAAGCACGATACAGACAAATTTCGGTACCACCAGCGGTGTAGGATCTACCTTGCGGAAGTCCTCGACTCCTGGCTAGACATTTGCTCCACTCAATAAATTCATGCCCCTGCTTCCAAACAAATATCCTAAGCGCAAGCCTGGAGAAGAAACTAAAGAAGAAGCCGCCCTGCGGATTCTTGGCCAACAACAAGAAGAAAGACGTCGCCGCTTGAGAGGAGTGGGGAACAAGTCTCTAAGCAAAAGACAACTTGAGGAAAGCCTGATCGAAAACACCATAGAAGGAATAGCCAACTTGGCCATTTCAGAAACATTGAAGTGAGGAGGGGAGAATCCTGAAACCCCTGCTAGGAGAGAGTATCAGGAGGAACACCACTCCGCCCCCACAGAGGAATCACGAGAAGGAGAGAGCACTAGTTCGGGAGGGAGCGTCCCGACAGGAGGGAGCATCCCGACAGGAGGGAGCGTCCTGGCAGGAGGGAGCATCCCGACAGGAGGAAGTGTCCCGACAGGAGGGAAAAGAATGGCAGCAGGCAAGCAGAAACTTCCTAGATTTATTGGAGAAGGGTCGGATGACCCGACCCGGCACTGTAAAACGTGTATCACCATATGGTAGGCCAGTGGAGAAAATGATACAGATGAATGGTTAAAAGCCTTCCCTGCCACACTAAGAGGGATCGCTATTGATTGGTACACAGACTTGGATGCTGCCCAAAAAACCACATGGAAGGATCTCCGTACTGCCTTTGAGGAGGAATTTAGACTCCTACGAGATGACGATGAGATAGTCACGAAAATCTATGATACCAGGCAAGGGAAAAACGAGTCAGTTAGGGGTTATACCAAGAGACTCAAAGAATTGATAGGAAAATTGGATAACAAACCTGCTGAGGGATTGAAAAGAAGATGGTTCATTGAAGGGCTTACCTCGTCCTTGAAACGGAAAATGAAGATAGTACCACCATCATCCTTCGGAGAGGCATGCACCTGAGCGATGGAGTGAAAATAAGACTTCCAAAGCTAAGAAGCACGGAAGCGGGAGCGAGAGTTCAGAAGAGAGTGGGGATGAGTCCAAGCCCATCCAGGCCTTGAGAAAAAACATGATGCGGTTGATGAAGGAAATTACTGGAAGTAAGGAGGAAAAAAGAGAGGGGAGGGAACTCTGGTGTACAAATTGTGAAAAGGAGGGACATACGAAAGGAACTTGCCCGCGCAAAGCCTTTTGTGATATCTGTCAGGTGTTAGGCCACACAATCAAAGACCGCCCCTACAATCTAAAGGCACGGAGTGCTCAAGTATTCTTCATCGGAGAACAATCCACACCACCCGCCACCCCTCCACGTAACACTAATGCAAAAGCTTCACCTGGAGGGTACCAGAACAATAGACGGGGGAGCAACAACGATAGTAATAATAATAGCAATAATAACACGCCCCGGAGAGCAATCCAATACGATTCTAAAGGAAGACCCATGATTCAATGTAGGCGATGTAATGAATGGGGACACTTTGCGCGGGATTGCTAGAACGGGGGAGGACAAAATGAAGGGATGTTATGTAAATGGTGTGGACCGGGTAATCATGAGGATGCCAATTGCCCTAGACAAAAGGGGGTGAACATGCTTGACATTGCAAAATCAGAGAAGGAAGTTTTGGCCATCACAAGAATGCAGACTAGGCAACTCACATACCCCGACATAGCGACAGAGAAAGAAAGGTTCCAAGAAGCCAGGAATGACATTAGAAGTAACATGCCAGAGGGGGGAAGAGGAAGTACCACTAAATCCCCAAATAATAGGCCAGGATTGAGAATCATGAAACAAGTATTGGAAACGACCATCCCTGTGAAAATTATGGATCTATTAGAAACATTACCCCAGCTACGGGTAGCAATATCACAAGGAATAAGTATCCAAGGGCAAACTCTTAAGGGGGAGGAGAAGGAAGAAAAACCAACAGAAAAGACCGATACCCTATTCATTATAGGGACAGTGAGGACACCTGCAGTAGTAGAAATGGAGATAATGGGGTGCAAACTATCTAATACTATTGTGGACGGAGGTTCCAGTGCGAATGTTCTACCGGAGGAAACTTGGAAGGCACTGGGGAAGCCCACCCTCTGGCCACCCACATTTCAATTGGTAGGAGTAGATCAACATGGAATCAAGCCAATAGGAACCCTAATGGGACAAAAGGTAATGATTGGCACACAACAGTTCCTCCTCGACTTTGTGGTAATTACTTTGGAAAAGAAAGGGTACGATGCATTGTTAGGGAGAGGTTGGCTGGTGGCAGCAAAGGCCACCCATAATTGGAGAAAGAATACACTATCCATAGAGGTAGACGGGGGAAAGTACACAATAGATCTAAAGAATCAGTGTGTAAGTCAGGATCTCGCATCCGACTCAGAGGGAGAAGACAAAGGAGTGGAACCAGATGAAGAAGGAATACTCCGGTTAGGGGAATGTTCAGAAGATGAGACTAGCTCCCTCAGCAGCCTGTTTCACTGGCAGATGAGAGATTATGAGGTATTCCAACCAGAGTGCAATATGCTGCAAATCCAAGAAGCAGATTCAAATGAAAGTTACCCTGAGGGGTATAAGGAATACAAGGAGGGCAAGTTCAAAGTACGCTGGTTGGGACTGTACAACAAAGTTATGGAGGTAAGGGATAATGAAGCCATAAAATTATCCACATTGGATAATAACCCCTTAAAAGACTTAGTAAATGGATCGAAACTAAGGCCTTATCAAAAAAAAGAAAAAGCAAAAAGAAGTCTTTTGGGAGAAACAATAAAAGCCAACCCTAACATCTATGGGTCTTATAAAAGACTTAGGTGCCATTTCCCAATTCACAACACTCGACAGAAGAAGGTACGAGCTTGCAAGCCGTACGAGTTCAAGCCAAGAAGAAGTGTAAGGACAGAAGGTACGTGGGAGCACAGGACAAGTGAGCCGTACAATAGACCAGCCCGTGTACGGAGTTTTGACAGACTGTACGGACAACCGTACGGAGGAGGAAGACATCACAAGGCCGTATAGGCTGGACTGTACGGGAGGTGGTAGAGGCCAGTTGGACTGGACCATATGAGAGGCCGTACGGAGGAGGACATCAAAGTGTTGTAGGGACTGCAAGGCCGTACGAGTGGCAGGGCCGTACGCCACACTTAGGAAGTCCGCACTCAAGCATGTCGTAGCCAGAAGGAGGCCGTACGTAAGGTAAAGGAGGCCGTACAAGTGATAGGGTCATACGCCGTATTCAGAAAGGCCGTACTCAAGCAGGTCGTATGCCAGAAGGAGGCCAAGGTGGAGGAGGCTGTACGCAAGAAGGAGAAGGCCGCTCCACGGATAAAATGGTTGGGGCAAAAAGACTTCCAAAAACATCTGAGGGATCAAGCCAGATTGGAGAAGACAGTTCAGAAGAGGATGGGACTAGTACAGACACATCTTTAGGCCCCCAAGAGGAAAGAATTCCCTTTGGCCACCTGAAGGGCACACTTGCACACATTGTTTTTTTACCATCAGATACACTCGAAGGACGTACCATTAGCAGTACGGTGGAAGGCGCCTGTACCACTCCTAGTACGGAAGGTGTTCGTCCCACTCCTAGTACGGAAGGCAGTACATAGGTCTGTACCAAGGAGGACAACTGTACAGAGAAAAGGGAAACTACATAGGGTGAGGACACAGAGGACATACTTGCAAGAAAAGGACCTAACAAACCAGATGAAGAAGGAATGGAAAGAGGAGAAGGCTATGTGGGAAGCTGAATGGAAGATGGAACGAGCTAGCCTGGACTAAAGCAAAAAAGATGGATGCATTAAGGGTGCTCCAAGGAGTTTCTTTTTTTTCTGTAATACAGTCGTCTGGAAGACGACTTCTTTTTTTGGGGGATATATGTAGTACGGAATAAAGTAATATTGTATTAGACTTAGTTATGTTTTGTTGGGAGGGTAGTTAGTAGCGAGGAGATGCGTCCGTTGGTTTCCCCAACCAACTGACCTTGATATAAAGACTTTGATTTATTGTTGTTGGACTTATGTTTGGATGGTATTAATAAAGAAATAACATTTCCTCGCCATCTTGGTATTCTAGTATGTTACTCTGTGCATTCCATTGGTATTGGTAAATGTCTTGTTGGTATCACTGAATATATGTTGTATTGTTATGAATATTGTTCGTTAATATCCATTCTACACAAGGAGAGGTTGGTTTTGACTCTTGATCAATGTTCACATAGATCCTGAGATGGCCTAATAATCTAGGTTTCATGGTGATCTCAGATGTGGTTATATTTTATCCTATGACAACTTCTATTTCTTCAATGATGCTTCTTGCCAGTATTTTCTAGGTGGTAATGGAATCTAGACTCAAACATGGACTCTGCTAGTTATATCCTCAATTTGTTTGAATATGGTCGTCCAATGATTTATGAAAATAGCTGATTTTTTAAGAAAACAATGTCCTGCTTAGAATGTACTGAGAACAAAGCGAAGGAGGTTGTAAACATCATTAGCTTCCCACAGGTTTCCAGTTGCCTTGGACCTTAGCTTGGAGTGTTTTGGGCCTTGAAAAAGCTTCCATAAACTAGTGGATCAAGGCTCTTCCCTTCAGCATCCAAATACTTAGTTCTCTAACTTATTGACTGAGATTGGGAGGAGAATCCATTTTTGCAATGTATCAATTTTGTTTTTTTTCTGGAAAATTGGGTCTGCTGACTGCTCCTTTTGCAAGACATTGTATGAAACCTTTGGGTCGATTTTTGATAATTGGTTCAGTGGTATCTCTAAAAGGAGGATGGATGTAGGATCACAAGGATTGGTTGTAATCCCCTTTAGAAATAGTGTAATGTTGTGTACAATAATGGGAAAGATGGTTAATTGGTGGAATATTTGCTGGTTTTTATTGGACACTTTTTGCCATCTCTGTAATAAGATCCAAACATTACATGTTCAATATCATACTAAATAAAGGAAGAGTATGGATGCATCTTTTTTTTTCCTATTATAATGCTAAAACAATAAACCAAATCAAGAGGGGCATTAGGGTATGTAGACACTTAAAATTGATCACCTTTGGTCAATTTAGCCTTATTTCATGTAATCCCTAGTCATCTATATTAATTAAATAATAGTCTATTAGTTAATCAATTTTCATCCATTTTCCTTTAATCTTCCTAAGTCCTAACCCAATGTAAATAGTTACCTTCAATTATTTACCCATCGTTAGCCCCCTTCCAATTTATTTAATTCTCACCTCACATGTCACTTCCTCCTAACTCTCCCACTTGCCTCCTAATCATGATACTAATCTCCATCTAATCCCCTCGTGAAGCATGTGCACATACTCAATCCTTGATTAAGTGTGGTCAAGTCTCCCATCACATCAAACAAATGGGCTCCGTACACAACCACATGGGTCTTGCCCATTCAAGTACCCCAAAAGGAATTAATTCCTTTTATTCCTCTCCATCATCCTCCACCATTGATCTTCATCCTTCAATCTCAACCCTTTTATCTCTTTTCATCCCTCAACCTATGTATCAAACACTTGGCCATTTTCAACAAGATCTCACCCGTTTTGCATTTGACCACTGTTATGTTGCCGAAATCATGAGCACATATCCAAATTGATTATCATGGCAAATCTACTCACCGAGGAGATTGACATACTCCATTCTTGATGGATTTTTATGTTGGTTTGATCTTTTGTCCTATCTTAATATGTTGCTTTGTTCGTTGTTCTTTGGTTGATTGCTTGGTTATTTCAGTCTATTTTGAAAGCATATTGCTTCGCACACAGGATACAATGTTTGTTTATGTCATTATGTGGTGCTAGGAAACAATGCACAATTGTTAATTTAAAGCTTGGTACCCAACATTCCTGACCCAGTTGATCCAAATATAAAATGATGTATATGCAAGACACCAATGTTTCTCTTCTCATTGAAAAAAAACTCACGATTCTAGGGAGAAGCTATGGAAATAAGTTTCAGAATCTACATAAATTTCAGCAGCATAACAACACAAGAATACAATGATTACCTTGAAAAACCCTTACGGTGAAAACTCACTAATAGTAGCACACTCTAATCATATTAGAAAGAAGAAATGTTACAGTACTATATAGTAGTGCTATTAAAGGAGATCTTCAACTCTGCCTGTTGGAGTTAATCTGAAAACATGTATTCGCAATAAAATCACCATACAATCTCCATCCCAAGCATCCAATATATAGACTAAGGAGATCAAGGAAACTACATTTGGTTTCTTAAAAACATGTGCTCAAAACCAGTAGCCAAGTCATGATCAAACTAGTCCACCTTAGACTCGTGTGCCACTTAATGTGTAGTTCCTCTCAACATAGAAGTTAACTTCCAATGTTGACTATTGAATTCTGCTGATCTTTCAATTGAGATGGATTTTTCATTTACTTAGTCGTCAACTTTCAGGAATAAAAGGGATAGCATTTGAGATCAACAAATGATTGTAAATTCTTGCAATATCAATTTTAATGGGGAAAAACATTACAGAGAGATAAGATCATAAGAATGGAGACGCAAGCAAATTAACGTGGAGAAATCCACTGTGGGTAAAAACTCATCAAAATGTTAGCAAACACTTGTTTATGTACTCCAATGGAAAATCACAACCAATCTTCAGTCCATAGACTTTTTCAAGAGCTCTCAATATTCTATAACACTCCCAATATCAGCTACAATTGTCTGCTACAGTTTTCCAGTCCTTTGTTGTAACATAGTCACAAATATGAGCACAAAACAATCATAGGTGCTCCTAAATACAAGAGATCCAATGATGACTGATGAGTATATGTAAAAATGATGTTGCTTTGGTGGTGGTGTGATTATTTTGGTGCTTCTGCTACTTATGTTTGTACAATGCTTTCTTTTCTTTTTAAGGTTTTGGGGATTTGTGTAGCTACATGGAATTTTGTGGCTTGTCATTTTACGATAAGTCCTGGAGTATCACTTACTTCATTTTTCTTTATAAGTAATAATTATTAGCTTCACGTTCTAAAAACCAACACATGCTTTAGTTTTAGTACCTTTAAGCATCTGCAACATTTCTATCATGGATTTTATTTTTATGCTTTCATGGTTTGCAAGATTTATTCTGGACACACCCACTTGAGATTGACATGAAACATAGCTTATATATTTAGGTACATGCAATGTTCTAATTCTTGTATGATTGTCTTGTTTATTATACCTATTACATGTTTTTTTGAACTTGATTCTTAACTCAAGGTTAAAACATGTCTATATGATTTATACATGTTTATATATGGATGTTCCCAAAATATATCTAATCACAATTCTGTGCCTTACTAGCATGCTCAAATCCTCGTCTTTGAACTCAAACCTGAATCAGTAACTTAGCTTGTGAAGAGTCATGTGGTTAGAGTTGCCACAATCTATCAACCATGAATCTTCACATTCATGGATGTTGGATTATGCAAGAAATGCATCTCTTGATTATTCAATAGAGAATTTTGAGTTTGTTTCAGCATAAATCTTTTTTAAGCTTCTTCTCTTTGTGGTCCTTTATAGTGTGACTAGTCTTACCACAATTCCAACATTTGACCTTAGATTTTGTTAGAACATAATGTTATTAGGGGTCATAAATCATACCCGTAGAACATTTATATATTGTTTTAATATAAGGTTATCATACCCTTAGAACATTTATACATTGTTTTATAAATCATACCCTTAGAACAAATATATATTGTTTCAATCTGACATGCATCTGTAATAAAATCTTTATGCAATTTCTATCCCAAACATTCACTACATAGATCAAGGAGATTAAGGAAACCACATGGTTTCTCAACAGCATAGGCTCAAAAACATGAGCCAAGTCATGATCTATCTAGTCCACCTTGTACTCATGCCCCACCTCAAGTGTAACACCTCGCTACATAGAATGTAACTCCCAATGTTGAAAATTTGACTCCTACAAGCAAGGGGGTTGAATGGGTCAATTCAGATGCTTCATGTTAGAGCCTAATTGTTCTTAGGACTTTATTGGACACAGCAATCTGTTGCTGGTCTATAGCTGTTCAAGGATGCTCCTTCTAAACTACATGCAACCCCAACTTCAATGCTCTCTTATATGCGTCATAATACAACTTCCAAGTGGCACGTTTTATCCAAGGAAATATCATGTATATCTCTAGGGATGGTGCCTTATTCCATGAGGGGGCCAAATATTACAACACACTAAATTAATGAATTATTTATAGGGATTTGCTGATGTACCACAACTACTCTTAACACTGTTAACCCTTTGATGTCTTCCAGATGAACAAAAATTCAATACCATTCATGAGAGAAAAGGAAGCCGATTCATAATTAAAATTGAACTCTTGGGTGCATATGTCCCCCACTTCATGCCATCCAAACTAAACTTACTGTCAATGTATTATCAGGTTGTGCGTTAGTGAGCTCTGGTAGTGTCCATGACGTCCTTTGTTATATATGTACTGAAATGTGAAAATAATAAGGCTATTCAACGAAATGAAACAAAGCCTTCTACCACTGAAGGTATGACAGGAAAATTTTCAATAAAGGCTCTTCTCAAGATTAGTTTAGCATAGACATTAGAGACATGCTGTATGTGATTCAATGGTTAGTGATATTAGCTAAGTGACAGTGTTGGTTTATTCCCAAGTATCAATAACGTAGCAATAGAAAAGGAAAGCTTATTGTTAGAAAAAAAATATTAAAATTATTTTAGTAATATGAATACATGGTTGATTTAGATTTGCACAAGTAGCAAGTGTCTTTTTGGTGGTTTTCTTTTAGAAAAGTAGAGAAGCTCTAGAATATAGGAGTGGTAGTGACATTTTTTTGGTAATAGAAGGGAGCTTATGTCCTACATAAGTCTTTAACAGCAAGATTTTAAACGAAGTAAATGAAAAAGGAACAGTGAAACATATGAATGTCCATGATTAGCTCATTGTGACTTGAAAGTACATTTTGTTGCTATACAACAGTAACCAAAATGCCATGATTAGCTCATTGTGACTTGAAAGTACATTTTGTTGCTATACAACAGTAACCAAAATGCCAAAACATGTAACACTAACTAGTGGTGGTAAACCCAAACCATATGATCCAAGTTCAAGTGAAAATATTTATATGCTTTAACATAATTTTTAAGTTAATATCGGTTGCTTCAATTTAATGGCTAACATTAATATATTATTACAAGTGGTTGGAAGAAACATCCAGTACACAAAAAATTCTTTATTCTTTGTATTTGTAGTGTTTATTTGAGGCATTATTGACAGTTACTGAAACAAAAAACTCCCTGCTTGTCGCTAACAGCTAAACTATATTGTATTTTTGATGTAGGTGAGGCTCTGTCGTGCTAAGTCAACCGGACAAATCTATGCAATGAAAAAGCTCAAGAAGTCTGAAATGCTTAGTCGTGGACAGGTCTTAATTATTCCTCCCTTAAATAAATGAGGCTAAATGTGAGAGGAATTTAGATGCCTTCTTTGTATCCATGTTTGCAAGTTGTAATTTTAAGTTTGGGTGACATGCTATAATTTTATCAGTATGGAATTGAATATTTCCCTTTGATGATTCTTATCGATAATTGCCATTCCAAATATTAATTTACTTGAGAATATTGTCAAACAGCTTTTTCCTTATGTGTATTGTAGAGAAAACAAGCACCTTACATAAACTCCTCTATAGTGCCTTCTGCTTCTCGGTTCAGGTCTACAAGACGAGGACTGGAATGTATCATAAGTTGCATATTTTGGCAATTTCCTTTCTAGGATACTGGTCTTATAGGATGTAATACCACACAGTTTTTTTCAATGACTTTGGCATATCATAATCACAGATTTTAGTTGCAGAACTGTAGAAGACAAATTTTGTTAACTGTATTACCTGAACTAATTAGTAAACTTGTAGGCCACTACTGTGGAATGAAAAAGGGAAAAATAAATAATAAATATATTCACTAATAGTCATGGCAGTAATAAAAGGATGGGATAGAAATGGAAAAAACTAACCACAACATGAATAAATGTTTAATGAAAGTGAATGTTGAACCTCTGTTTCTAACATAAATTTTTTAGTATGAATTATATTTTCTAAAGTGACTTGTGTATATACCAAGTATTCTGGGCATAATTTTGTAGCATGAAAAGTTACAGAACCCAATATTCGGCTATTTGCTGAGGATAATAGATTTCTGTAAAGTTTCTATGCATGCTTCTGTGATCAGTTTGGTGGATTTCATGTATATTGTACTGAATATTATTTTGATAATGGAAATGGAAATGGATCCTTTTATAGTCCATATCAGAAGCGATCTGTTTTTGGGTCTAAAGATGGGTTGTGCTACAAAAAAGGCATAATTAAAGAAGTTACACACATGAATCAGTGTCAAAGTTTTTCAAACATTTGAGTCTCTTGGACGTATTTATCTTGGGAATAATTGGCTGTTATCTCTAGCACATCTTATTAGGAGATACAAATGTTTTAGAAGAGTGTGGGGGTTTTTCTGTATAACTTTACGATATAATGAAGAGTTCTTATGGTACAATACTTGCCCAAGGTTTTGCAAATGTGGTAGCAAGCAAGTGGGTCTGATTACATGGAAGACTCCATGTTTAGGTTTACTTTTCCAGGGTTGTACTTGGAGGGCTGCCTCTGAAGGTCTGGTAACTAGGTGCAAGTCACTGGTGATGGTCAAGTCTATGCCACGGTTCATTTCTCTAGTTTTAATCTCATTTCTTCATCCATGGGAGCATCACCTGATGTAATGATTGCAGAATGGACCATTAGGAACAGACAAGATGGGTTATTGTGAGTCACTATTCTAGAGATTTTGTTCATTGACAATAAATTGAAATTTTTCATGCAGTTATTTACAAAAAATAATGTGTTGCTAGCTTTTCTTGCATATAATACCTATGAGCCCTTGAGTTCATGTTATGCTTTTTCTTTGAATGTTATCATTAGTATAACTATCCCTCAAATTTCACACCTAGTTCATAATGAAAGTGTAAAAATTTGAGTTTATGCTCTCTAGGTCCATTCCATAGTGTAATGACACTTTTCTCCAAAGGGTTAATTAAGTATTTTGCAGCGGAACTTATAGATTAAAGATTAATGTTAAAGACCAATTATAATATTTAATATGCGATAAGATTAAAATAGATGTAAATGGCTAAAGTAACTATGACTTGTAATAATTTGATAACATTTATAAAGTCAATTATTAGCATATTAAACTGAATAACAAAGCCACATACCTCAATCATATTATCATTAAAATATATTCTCAATATCTTAAATATCACCAAGGGTTTTCAATACTTATCTTAATCTTGAGCACTTGGAATGGTCAGTTCTCACTCTGAAAAGATTCCAGTGGCCTTTGGTCTTTTATGGCTATAGCACTCTCGGAGGAAACCGGTTTCTTTATGGAACCCACCGGTTCTTATAGAACCAAACCTGCCTCTATGGCATAAATAATACAGCCCTGGCCAGGACACTCTTGGGTGTACGCTTTACCCCAAGTTGGACACACTATGTGCCACTTCTCCAAATGCCCCATAGCTCACCCACCACCTTCTTCTTCTTCCATGAGTGATCTCCATGCCCCTTCGAAGTCTCACATAAATGACTTATATAACCTTTTAAGGGGTGGCTTCCAAACCATTACACCCTTTCAAAAAGGTCACCTTTATTTACCCTTTCATAAATATAATTATTCCTCTTTCAAGAGAGTTATCATTAACTTTCTTTATTAATATATCTTTAAACCAAGGGATTATAATATCCTTTATCTCCCTTTTTATTCAAAAAGGTTTATTTTATAAACTTTATCTTCTCTTGGAGAAAAAGTCACATAACACAGTGCTATTTTTTTTATTTAGAAAACACTGAAACCTATTTTCCTACGCATGAATAAAATATCAGGAGGTAGGGCATAGTACAATGCATTTTTTCAATATTTCAGACGTGGTCTAGGTTCTAATTTTCATTTTGTAAAATTCATTATAATTTCTATTGTCAAGAAGAAGCTTGGTTTTTTACCATGCAATACTGGAATTAAATATTATCTTCATAGGTATTTTGACCTATATTTTTGGATATATTTTAATATATTTACTTGGAGACTCATACCATGACCCCAAGTCTTTGTCTACCATATCAGAAATGCACCCCCTTTTTGAGACATGTGTGGTGATGTTTTTAGACATTAGGGGACTTCATAAGAAGTTTCTTGTCGTCTCTGTAGTCTGTACATCTCTTGAAATAGGGAAACTACCTATAGATGTTTGTTATGTATATCGTATAACTACATTGAAAATTTTCATTTGCAAATATGCAGTTAACAAGAGTAAAAAAGAACTTTAAGTACGTTATATACTTCTAGCTTTTTATCTTTTGTAGGAAATTAATGAGTTCTGCAGTAACTAAATTTTTTCTTACCAAATACCAACGACGTACTAGTTAGAAGAGAATCTACAAAAAGGCCTAGGGTTTCTATGCACACTGAAGTTTTCTCAATTGATTATAGTGAGAAAGAGGCAAACACCAAGATACTAGCTGGTGCTAATAAAATTCAGGCTATATGTGACACTAACACAAATATTCATTTCCATCTGGTCTTTATTTTCCACATGTGACATTTCTCTTGTCTCCAGAATTAGCGATAATGCTTAGCCTTACTAATGATTAGATATGACTTCCTATGCTTTGCAGGTGGAACATGTAAGGTCTGAGAGGAATCTACTTGCAGAGGTTGATAGCCGGTACATTGTGAAGTTGTTTTATTCGTTTCAAGACACAGAATATTTGTACCTTATCATGGAATACCTTCCTGGGGGTGACATTATGACACTGCTTATCCGTGAGGATGTTTTAGCTGAGGATGTTGCACGCTTTTATATTGCACAGAGTATTCTGGCTATTCACTCAATACATAAACACAACTATGTTCATAGGTATTATTTTTGAACTTCAATATCAAATTTGAACATAATGCACATATATTTTTAATTTTATTATTTTTTGCAGTTACTAGCATTTAATCTATAGGATGACTTCAGAATGTCAAGCTTCAATACAATTTCTTTTTGAATAATCCTTGAACATGCATATTTGGTTAATAAAATTCAATAGAAAATTCTATTATTAAATAAAAATTAATGTACTAGAAGACAAAACAATGGTAGTGTTATTAACTTGTTACAATATATTTGAAAAGATACTTTTGGTGCAACTTGTACTTTGGCCATTATACAATATTTGTATGGGAGAAATTACGTTGACCTGTAAAGAATTATTGTACAGGGATATCAAGCCAGATAACTTATTGCTGGATAAAGATGGTCATATGAAATTATCAGATTTTGGATTATGCAAACCACTAGATTATACCACATTGTCGACTTTGAATGAAGACGAACCATTTACAGATGATGAACTACGTCGAGGTCTGGAAATGGAAGGACGTTCAGATCTGAGAGGGCGCAACAGGGGCCTCTTGTTAACTCAGAGGGAACAGATTCAACACTGGAAAAGAAATCGGCGATCACTGGTATTTCATTTCTAGTTTTCCTCAATTTGGGGCAACAAATTCTTTTCAATTTTGGAGGTTGCATGCGGCATATTTTTCTTGAGTGAGAAAATAGTGTAACAAATTTCTGTCCGGATCTTTTCTCTGTCATGTAACTCCTCAGTTTCCTCAAAGTTCATGTATCTTTTGTGTAGTTTATTCATTTCGTGTCAGTATTTAATTTCCTTGCTGATAGATTGTCTTCATTCTGAAATAATTTTAAGAAGTGTGATTGACAGCTTAAGTGCAACTAACTAAACCTGGGCTGCTCTCTATCTCTCAAAATGGTTTGTTGTTTTCAAAAATCAATCTGTTTCTAGATATTCTTGGACTAGATTACACTGAGAGGCAAGGACTAGAAGGTATCTATTCCACCAAAGTCGCTCAGCTCAAACTTGTGCTCTCAAATCAGGTTGCAAGAATGATCTGGGTTTGTCATAAAATCCTCCATCAGAAGAAACAATTGATTACACTATGTAACATGGCTGATAATCCTGTTGTCCTTATCACCAACAGAATGATTTTTACCCACCACTTTTTGCTAGTAACTTGATTGTCAGCTTTGCTTTTCAATTGCATATAATCGAACTTCTGAAAGTTTAAAAGGGTTATCTGTGAGCTTTCGCTGTTATGAATTGTGAACCAATAATAAATTTGAACTGCTTTTATTGTTTGCATTCTTTTTAATAAGCAGTGATGATTTTATAAACATTTACTGTGATCTGAAACGTTTTGGTTAAAAGTCTTTTTTACAGTTTTTTCAAAAACTTTTATATCTATTGTGTGACAATACCCCATTAAGGTGGTTTTCTTCTAATCACAGGATTTTTCCTGATGTTCTATTTTATATGTAAAGGTATCTAATGTGGGTAATAATTTCTTCCTTCACTGAATTTAGTAAATGTCAAGAGTTTTAACTTTTTTTGAATTTTACCTGCAATTGTGTAAGGATTTCTCCTAAAGTTTATTTTTATCTAATACTATTTTTTGGAATTAACAGTAGTTTCTACAGTAAACATTCTGGGAAATTTAGCAAATGTTGAATGTAGGAAGATAACTTTCTATCACTCATTTTTTTTCAGTGTTCTGTGGAGATATGTCCCACACCTTGGCCTCACTGTGCATGCCACTATGTTATTATTATTATTATTTTTTAATAGGTAAAAGGCTGTAGCCAATTAATTTTATTAATATTGAACCTATATACAACCCGACTCACTAGGGGCACTGGTAGGAAAGAGTCGGGCGGAGAAAACCTCCAGTCTAGCCCCGCAAAATAAAATTCATAGTTTCATTTATTTACAAACATCTCGTTTATGCTACGGGGCAATGATGAGGGATTAGGCATCCTCATTTACATAATTTTTCTGATAGCATTACAAGGATTTGCTAAAACATTGCAATTGCTGTGGCTTCATACTCCCCTCTGCATAAGGGGTAACTTAAGCCTTACATCTCATATTTAGTTACATATGATAGCTCATAATTCAAAATTTGTATTATGTCTGGCTATCAATCTCCAACCATGGATAGATGTATACAAAGCAGACCAGTCATTGCTAGGTTCCCCTGGAGAGATATCCCTGTTCCTCCTTTTGTACTGAGGTGCTATGCAGTGTAACATCAATCCTCTGATGCATTCTTATTTCTGGATCATTCTTTGGCATTTAACAAAAAATAAATCTGGTATCCTGTCCCAACCTTTGCTACAAAATCGCAATATACTTTCTGGCATACTGATTAGTAGCAAACCATCTTCTATCATGGTCTAAGTTTTGACATTATTCTAAACTAACAAAATCGAAATTGCTATAATTTGAGGAATATTTTCCAGAGCTTAAGAAATACATTAAGCTAATATCCTCAAAAAATAAAACTCACACATACTTACTCCAAATCAGTGCTTGGCATATCATTCTAATTTCATAATTATGCTTAATGATATGAAACACAGGACAAAGCAACAGAGAATAACCAATTATCAGAGTAAGCCAAAAAGAATCTGAATCTAAAGTATGATGACCAATACCCAAAATACATTAAGCTAATATCCTCAAAAAATAAAACTCACACATACTTACTACAAATCAGTGCTTGGCATATCATTCTAATTTCATAATTATGCTTAATGATATGAAACACAGGACAAAGCAACAGAGAATAACCAATTATCAGAGTAAGCCATAAAGAATCTGAATCTAAAGTATGATGACCAATACCCGAATTTGTATTAGAGACTTCCTACTAATGATCCCAAATCATAACCAATACAAGCCATGCCAAATGAAATCTAGGAGCTGCAATTGTTTCTATTTGAATGCTTACAAGAGACTGTGAGTTTAAGCCTCCCCAAGGTACATAATAAAAGAGTTGTATCCATAAGAACCAGTCATATATTCATAATAGTACCCACCTAATTTTAAATATCCAGATGGATCACTAGTAATTGTGTGCCTTCATTCCAGTAACAATCAGTCATAGCATAAACTGAAAACCATCCTTTAATTACTTGAGAAAATATAAACGCCATTTTAAAGCTAATTAGAAAAGAACATTATTCCATCCACACCTGGGAAGCCTAGCTACAGATAAATGAGATAACCATCCAATATCACAAATACCTTACTGAAATATCCCTTCATAATAGTAGCTATCAGAAGCCAAACAAATCCCGATCCCAACAATAAACTGTAAAAATCTACTACAGTGCCTAGGAGAGTCATCTCCCAGAGATAAATCACTGATATCTAAAATTCCTAAAGAGACAGATGAGAGGAGGGGAGTGGATAAGACTGAGAATAAATAAATAAATAAATAAATAATAAATAAATAAATAAATATATATATATATACATACATACATATACATATATAAATATCAGCAGAAAAAGACAAACAAAAGCCAGCAATCCATACAAAAGAAAAAGAAAACAAAATCATATAAGAATAAATATAAACATATGTACATATATAAATATACATATATATACATACATATCTATCTATCTATCTATATATAAAAGAAAGGAAACGGAAAATATGGGAAAATAAGGGAAGCACACAGAAAAATACGAAAGAAACAAGCAGGAAACCAAATAAACAAGAGCCACACCAGAAATCATCAACTAAGCTCCAGTAACCATAAACTATGTATAACTTTATATAAGGGTAAGTCCGGAACGTCCCATAAGATATACAAGTCATCAAATAAAGAGCATCCCAAAGGGAGAAAGTCCATTTATGCATTTAGTATGTTCTATCATATAACAAGAGTCTCAGATACTTAACAGACCTAACTAGTAGCAAAATGGTCAAGCCTATACAACCTAAACTGAAATATTAATCCATAATCTTAATCCTTTTGCCTTTTCTGTCATGGTGCCCATCCTCATTGTTGGCCTTAGGGTAACCTTCCAAATTTTCAGCCGAATTGCTCAGTCTGCGCTTATTCTTCTTCCTTGCTTGGGCACTGGATTCTCCTTTAGATTCCTCCACGTCAACATCGTCATTCAGGAAAGAGGCATTCTGAATGTCTACTACTTCAACATTAATATTGATACCTTTCACAACCAAATACTTATCGAACCAATGGGGGCTATAAGGTCTCTTGATGTGATATAACTAGAGTAGGAAATTTAAGTTGCGAGAGATTACCGATTTCCTAGATTCAAACCTATCCCAGTCTTCAATGTCCAATATTGGGTATTTAGGAACCGACTTGTTTCTCTAGACAAGCCGTCCATAGTGCCTTGCTTTAGGGATTGTTAAATCATCGTAAATATTTTCCAAAACTCTGTTAAGGTCCACTAGAATATCCCCTATGAAAATGCTTTTGCAAATTTTCTTCACAATTTCCCTATCCTTGTAAAAAAACATGATAACAACCAAGAACATGGAAGCTATGTCTGAATTTGCCCCAATGCGGTCTTCATTGAAAATGTATTCATCACCAAAGATACGCATAATAGGTCTAATAACCAAGTCATGGGAAAAATTCACAATACCTTGTGGTTGCTCCTCAGTAACAACCCCTGTAAGAGCCATCTACCGCTTATACATGATAATCTCACTGGGGTATCCATAGTTAGCCGCGAGTAATTGATAATGAGAGAAGGAAAGAGTTTTTAAAAGGGGGAGGGACATGCATCTAGATGATTCTAGAGGGAGATAATCATTATAAAAAGTGATAGCAAAAACACGAAATCAACTTCAAAAAATGAAGGCAGAAGAGATTATAAAGGACACCCATCAAGGTAAGCCAAAGACGTCATCATAAGCTGACATCATTGGATTATATCGACCAAGGAAGGGAATTATCGTAACAATCAACATGTAGTGCCCTAAGCAAAGTTGCATGGACACGAATACGGTAGCAAATACGGATACAGTATCGGGTATGTATACGACTATTTTTTATGACCCTCAATATGGATACGGCTGGATACAACATTAATAAAAAACACACACATATTTAACACAATTTTCTAAGTTATTAGAGGAGATTTTTATTACTTCAAAAGCAATATAGACACAAATGCTACATTAATAATTATAAGTTAATTTAACACTTTATAATATGCAAAATAGTAGAGTTTCATTAGAAGATAACCCAAGAAAATCGGTCGCTAAAATTGAAAAAACATTTCATTTGTCTTTCTCATTTGCTGCAGGTTTTGTTTATATAAAAAAAAATTAAAAAAATTACATTAATGAGGTTTTTTTAAATTAAATTTGGGAAGATTTATGTCAAATAAAAAAAAACAAATCACATAGCATTCGACACAGTTGGAAAATCAAGTTTTTTTACGCACACATGGGTACAATATTTGATGTGTTTTCGGGCCGTATCAGATACGTTTCTAAATTGGATACGGGGAAACGTGTGCCCGAAGAGGAGCAGAGGAGTTTCTGGCAACTCTAGCCCTAAGTTAGTAGTATGAAAGGGGAAACATAAGTATATATATAATCAGCATAATAAAACATATTTATATATACATATATTAGTATGTCTCCATATGTATATAGAAATATATATCTATACATATGCTAATGCTTGTGACAAGAAGGAGATATATATGAGCTATATCTGCCTATCTTTGTGTCTGTCAGTGTATGTTTATTACCTGCTGGTGTATATATATACTTATAAGTGACTCTGTATTTCAACTTAGTTACTATGGTTATGCAACAACCAAGGCTACTCCTTTATTGTGTATAGCTCGGGACTACAATTGCTAAACTTAAATCACTTATTGTCTATCTTTCAATCATATATAGAGGGAAGGCAATTCAAGAGCAGATGAATTGGCAAATGAAGGAGCCCATTCTTCTGAGTCTACCTGCTATTAGAATCTTTTTCTGCAAAGCAATCCAAGAGAACATTCCAGCCTTGGGTAGACAACTCTTGTCCCAACATAATTTGAGAGGGATATCAGTTCTAGGTCTTAGCTGTCTATTGATGAGATGCTCATACCCATCCCTAGTATTGTACTCTCCTGATTTCGAGCCTACCCAAGCCAATCTGTCCTCACCTAATTGGAAGGTAACGTTCCTATCTTTTAAGATTCTAGTGAGCTCTTCCCTTAACTTTTCTGGGATATTAATGTTAGCCAAAGATTTCTATCTCCATCCATGAGCAATACCTTCATCCGCCATTTCTATATAATCTTTAACATATTTACCCCATTGTGTTTCCAAGATATCTTCGGAGTTTACAAAGTTAGATAAATTTTCAATTGCTGCATATCCTCCCCAAGAGTCTGACCAAAACAAAGCTTGTTCTCCATTACCTAGGTTCCACGTTAATCTTTCAGTTATAGTATTTTTGCAATCCAACATAAAGTTCCATATGCATGATCCCTTAGGGGGTGAAGCCTGTCCTAAAAATACTAGCTAGCTCCTTGTTAGTTAGATGCTTATGACATAAGATCTTTACCCATTTTAAGTGTGGGTTCTTGTACATTCTCCATAATATTTAGCCTCTAAAGCTTTGCTCTGTTCCTTTATACTCTTTATCCCAGCTCTCCCTTCCTCCTTAGGTCTACATACCTTATCCCAGACTGCTAATGAGATCTTTCTCTTCTCCCTCGTGCCTTGCCAAAAGAAGGTTCTCAGGTGTTTATTCAATTCTTCCCTCTTTACTATGGGTAGATTTATGCAAGACAATTGATAGATTGGTATAGCTGATAGTACTGACTTTAACATTATTGCTCTTCTTGCAGAGGAGAGCCACTTTCCTTTCCATGATTCCGTTTTTTTCTTAATTTTTGAAACAATCTGGTCCCATAGTTTTTTGGATCTGCAACCCTTGTTTAAGGGCAGTCCAAGGTATTTGCATGACAATTCTCCTTTTTAAAAGTTAAAAACATTGCAAATTGCATTTTCTACAATCAGATCAGTATTAAAGAAAAATATTTCCGATTTTTCCTTAGTGATTTCTTGGCCTGACGCCCTTGTATAGGTGTCCAGTATCTTTTTAATTGCCACTGCTTATTATTCCTCCCCTTGGCCGTAAAGCATGGTGTCATCAACAAACTGCTAATGCGTGGTAGGATCAAGATCATTAGTAATTTTAACACCTTTAACAAGATTCATTTATCTAGCTCTAGTTATTGTCCTTCCTAGAGATTCAACCATGATAATGAATAGGAAGGGGGAAATTGGATCCACCTGTCTCAATTGTCTAGAGATGTTGAAAAAACCTTCTGGGGTGTCATTCATCAAGATTGACATTTTAGGACTAGAAATACACTCAAAGATAAGGTTAATCCATTATTTAGCAAAGTCAAAGGCTTCTAGACACTTGCAAAGGAAGCGCCATTCTACTTTATCATAGACCTTCTTCGTATCAAGCTTTATCAACATACTCGGATTACGGTTTGTTGAATTGAATGAATTGCTTCTTGAGCAATAATGACTCCATCATAGATAGATCTACCTAGAACAAAGCCTGTTTGTTCTTCACTAATTAAAGTAGGGAGAAGTTTTTGATTCTGTTAGCCATGGTTTTTGTGAGTATTTTATAGATAGTATTGCATAATGCTATTAATAGGTCTGAAATCATAAAAGCTTTCTGATTTTTATTTCTTAGGGGTAAGGGCTAAAAAAGTGTTATTAATTTCTTTGAGCAAGTTCCCTGAGTTCCTAACTCCTTCCAAAGCATCTACCACCTCATCACCTATAAAATGCCAACACTTTTGAAAAAAGGTGGGGAACCCATTTGGCCCCGAGGCCTTGTCTGGATGCATTTGCATTACTACTGTCTCAATTTATGCCTTAGAGAAATTTTCTGTTAAGCTTCTATTCTATTCTTCCGTTATGATCCTAGGGATATATGCTAGAATGTCTCTTTGTTCCACCAAATTAGAGCTTTCCCAGTTATTCAAAATATCCTCATAATACTTAACTGCTTCAGCTGCAATCTGACTAGGATCTTCAATATCGATTCCATTCCTTCCCTTAATCCTGGTTATTCTATTGATGGTCCTTCTCTATTTAGTACTATTATGGAAGAATTTTGTGTTCTTATTCCCGCATTCAGCCATGTTTCCCTAGGTTTTTGATGTCAAAAAATCTCTTCCTTGGCCAGGACATCCTCATTTCTGCTAGTAGTTTCTTTACTTTGAGATAGAGTTCCTTATCCATCCCCTTATCGATTATTAAAACTATTAATCTCTCCCATTTCTTCTTCTATTCTTCCTTTTGCTTCAAAGATATTGCCAAAGTTATTCTTGTTCCATAGCAGCAGTTTATTTTTAATTTATTAACCACACAATATAACTTTGAACCAGATACTTCTGCCTCCTTCCACCATTGCTCAATTAAATCTATCAAGTTTTCATCCCTTAGCTACATCTGCTCAAACTTGAAAGGACATCGTTTGAGGCTTGAATCCTCTATAATATTTAGCTGGACTGGAAAGTGATCTGATCCAGATTGAGGGAGGATTACTGCATAAAAGGTATAAGGAAAGTTTATCAAGCTTCCTCTGAGAAAAAAATTGTCTAATTTCTCTACTATGTAACTAAATCCCTATCATCTATTATTCCATGTAAATGTCCCCTTTTCAGTATTAATTTCCAGTAAATTGTTTCTATTGACCCACTCCGAAGTTAGTTGCAGCCTGAGATTTTTTTGTATTTCCACCCCACTTTTCAGTGGGGTTGATTATAGCATTAAAGTCACTACCTATAATGCAGATCTGGTTCGGAATACTCTGTAAATATTGTTCTATTTCACACCATACTAGTCTTTTGTCCCTGTTTTGTATAGACCCATAGACATTTATCAAAAAGAATTGTAGATTGCTCTTAATGCTCTTGACCCAACCGTTAATCCAGTTTCCATGACACCGATCCTTAGTGAAAGTAACAGATCTAGGGTTCCATATTATTGCTAAGCCTCGCGAGACACCAATTGCTGAAGAGCCTTCAATTTCTACGATTCCGAGTTTTTCCCTTATGATAGCTATATCTTCCAAGTTAAGTTTGGTTTCTTGTATCATCGTAATATCCGCTTTTGTAGTTGTAATGCAGCGCTTGATGATCCGTTGCTTGTTAGGGGCATTCATGCCCCTAACATTCCAAGTATTGATTTTCATGGCTCCTTGGGAAGAACCTTCCCCTTCCCAACATTAAATAAAGCTGTGATTTTGGTATGGTCCTCAACAGATCCATCATTTGTGCAATTCCCAGGGTTGCTGCTGCCGGTTCTATATCCATATTGTTTAATTCAATCATCATCTTTTCCTCTTCTACTAGGTCCAAATCTTCTTCCTCCAGCTCTAAAATCTTAGCAATCAACATTTGTTTCTGTAGACCCTCTTCTCCTTCACATATTAGCTCTTCTGCAAAGCCCTCCATAAGATCATTCAGTACTTCATTGCATAAGCAGGTGATTGCTAAATCCATACTGTTGTTTACAACATCACCACTTTCTGGTATAAATTCCTTAGTAATCTTATTCTTGTTTTGTATCCCCCCTCGTTAGCTGTTTCCATATTATCTACAAGGTTCTGCTCATTGACGGTAACTACTGGCTCCATGACAATAGTTTTCTCCTCAACTACTAACTCCCCCTCTTCAATCTCATTGATACTAATAAGTTCTTTCCCAATTATGTTTCATGCCAGGGGGTTCCCTATAGGACTGTTGCTCTTGTTATCAAGACTCTTCTATAGGTTCTGACAGTTGGAAATATTATCCATAGGTTGCACTACTACTTGTCCACTGTTGTCCTTGCTTTCTGGGCAACAATTGACATTTCCTTGCAATTTGTGATTCTCATTGCCTACAGATCCTGGTTTGTTAATAGTGTTAAGATGTGACCCATCATATTTCTTCATTTTATGTTGGTTTCTAGGCTGATTTTCCACAATGTATCCTTCGTTGTCCTCATTGAACCGGATGTTAATTCCATTATCCATTTTCAGAAGCATAGAGATGGGAGATCTACCCCTGTTGTGAGGTAAACTACCTATTCTAAACGACACACTACTAGAGATGGAGCCTTGATAAAATTCAGATTTAATAGTGTATGAATCACTCCTCATAATTAATTCTATAGATTTTAATTGAGTTAGGTTAATATCTATATCTACAAGCATTTTGACATTAGAAGAAAGCGTGAAGTTTTATTCCAACCCAATAAAGCCTCCCAATTCGTCTCCTAATCTGAATAGTATTTGAGAATGCATCAATTCAATTGGCAAATTTATGAATATAACCCATTTCGACATCTTCTTGAATTTATATTGACTTGGATTAAATTGAGGTTTCCATTCAATGAATTTAAAGTTGTATCCTTGATAAAAGACATGCTCACCATTTAACAATTCAGATTTAGAGCTTCATTTCTACAATCAATGAACAAAAAATTATCATGGAGAATGGTAATACTTACTTGGCCCGCGTATGCTTGCTCCCACCAATTGGCGATGCTTTCAGTAGGTTGTCTATTTCCACACTTGGCAAAAAGACCATTTTTCCTACAATGTTCCCTCAAACCCTTAGTATAATTGTTTTTCATGACCACCACTCTGGACTCTTTTCCACAGTCCGTGGCTTTAGGGTTTGCTTCTTCCGTCTTGTTTTGCCAAAGTCGTGCCCTAGGTCTAGGATCCCTATTGTTGTGCCCTAGGTCTAGGATCCCAATTGTTGTGCCTCGCTTGGTGATTAAAAGCATACACGGATTTATGGTGACCCAAATTTCCATCAGTCTTAGAAATCATCTTGCCTTGATCTTGATTTTCATTAACAAGGGTTGGTTTTATTGAACCCTTCACACCAGCTTGGAGTGGTAAAAATCTGTTATGAGCAGAGAGGCGCGAAAGATCATGTCGAAAATGTTCCTTTAGAGAATGAAGGGAGGGATATCTTCTTCCTAGTGCCAACCGATTTGCACCTGAGGCGAATTCCGGGGCCCTAGATGTGATTGGCATCTCCCACATTCGCGGAGCTTTGTTTTCAGACCGGTGACTATCAGACCTCCCTTACCCAGCCCTAGCTTTCTCCAACCTCCTATTTTTTTTGTTTTTCACAATTTGCCACCCATGGTCGTGTGAAGTGGGAGCCCTACCCCCGCGGGAAAATCCTATGTTTCGCATCATATTTGCATTCGTAGGCAGAGTAGATCGCAGATTCATAAATTTTTGGCAGACTTACAATTGTTGAACCTTGGTTGTAAGCTCTACAAGCAAGAAGCCCCACTATTTCACCAAGGGTCAAGGTAACAACAACTCTCCATTGAGAACCACGGTAGAGAGTGACCCTGTGGGGACTTGAACCTTGGTTGTAAGCTCTACATGCAAGAAGCCCCACTATTTCACCAAGGATCAAGTTAACAACTCTCCATTGAGAACCACGATAGAGAGCGGCCCTGTGAGGACTTGAACCTTGGTTGTAGGCACTACAAGCTAGAAGCCCCACCATTTCACCAAAGGGTGAAGTCCTCAAAATTGTTGAACCTTGATTGTAAGCTCTATAGGCAAGAAGCCCCACAATTTCACAAAGGGTCAAGGTAATAACTCTCCATTGAGAACCATGGTAGAGAGCGGCCCCGTGGGGAGTTGAACCTTGGTTGTAGGCACTACAGGCAAGAAGCCCCACCATTTCACCAAAGGGTCAAGCCCGCCACTTTGTTATTTTCTTATCTAATATCTTTTCTAGGATTTTAGATGGTACTTCTAGGCATCTCGTTCTTTATGATCCGTTTTTCTCTGCCTTTGCCAAAATGGGATTAGGTAGAACACGTAACCTTGCTTTATTTTGGAAAGCAAGTGCTTATATTACTAGATTGAGTAGTCTGTGCCAATTCAGCAGCTATAATTAATCAACTATGCAACATATGTGATAAACCAATATATGTACTGTCTTATATATATAAACTTAAAGAACTAATGTATTTCTTGAAAAAGTCAAATCTAATGATGATGCAAGAAGCTTATATTTTTGTGAAAGAAGCCTTATGCAGTTTGGGTACTAGGAGAGAAGAATTTGAGATTCCAAATAAGAGCACACTCAGGATTCCATTTGACTAGATAATTTATAATGAGTATCATAGTTGAAAATCTCCCGATTATATCTCCGATATCGTAATATATCGCGCTACACAAACTGAAACAATATTATCTCCATTAATATCGCTGACGATATTTCCAATATAGCGCAGCGATTTTTACCTAAAAATATCACGATTTTTGGCGATTTTTACCCAAAAATCTCACCACTTATAACACTTAAGTTAAAAACAAATGATTTTTAAAAATTTAGGGATTTTTTTAAAGTTGTAAAGGCGTTGGGATTAGGTTGTTTTGTTTGGGATTAGGTGCAGTCTATATATATTTCTAGTTTTCATTGATATATTCAGAACTTTTCTTGACTTGTTTTTTGGTATATGATAATGATTTTATGTTTTCTGCTAAGTTCTAAATTCTAATTGCTATTTATTTAACTCAAAACTTTGATTAATAAATGGTGAATATCTCAAATCAGTATATATTCTACAAATTTGGTGTTTATGTGTGTGTTTTTAAGAATATTTTTAAAAATTATATATTTTCAAATGTTCGATAAAAGTGCCGATTTATTGCCAATATTTTTGCCGAGATTTTGCCGAGAACGAGATTTTCAAAAAATTTGGGCCCGC
This sequence comes from Thuja plicata, assembly GCA_018584345.1. Classification (NCBI taxonomy): domain Eukaryota; kingdom Viridiplantae; phylum Streptophyta; class Pinopsida; order Cupressales; family Cupressaceae; genus Thuja; species Thuja plicata. The sequence goes on along the minus strand of MU217095.1, from coordinate 528,376 downwards.
CGAGATTTTGCCGAGACCGATATTTTCAACCTTGATGAGTATACAATTTTTTTTTGAGTTTCATGTTAGCATTTAATGTGTGTAAAATATATGACATAATGATTTTGGAATGTCAATAAATACTAAATATGAAAAGAGATTTTCTGGTTTTATATGTTCTAATTTTTTGCAAAATCATAAATCAAGAAGCACTAGATATATTTGTTTATTTGGATTCCATAATCATATTTAATAAATTTCTTTGGCATTGTCTTAAAGGCTTATTCGACTGTTGGCACACCTGATTATATGGCACCTGAAGTTTTGGTAAAGAAAGGCTATGGCATGGAGTGTGATTGGTAAGTGCATTTTAACAAAATAATAAATCTTAAAATGCTCTGGGTTTTGAGAATGGAATTTGACAACTAATATCATCTGACGCTTTCTTGTTTGTTATTTGCCTTATACCATGGGGAATTCAGATTGAGAATTTCCAGCCTAGAGTGTTTGCAGTTGTAGTTTTAGACCGTTTTCATTGTTCATTGTGTGAAAGTTTTAATGGTTGTGTGGTAAGTTAAAAAACACTTGTTCTACATCTCATTGATGGCACATGGTAGATGCACCTTGTTTGGACTATAGTTTGCTGTAGTTTGTACCGCATCTGATTTTCTAACCTTCAGTTCCTCTTTAGACTTTCAATTTTCTTCCATATGGTTCTTGCACTTGTATGCCCGATTTGTCTCTTTCAACTAGTAGATTGGTTTTTATTGCCTAGAAAAACTTGTTTATCCCAAGGACATGAATCCAAGTTCGAAATAAACTGTGGATGAGGAAGAATGCCATGCCAGCATTAATTTGATGGTTGAGTTCTTAATGCAGATGGTCTTCATGCTAGCTACATGTTGCCATTTTAGCAGATTTTAAGTGATTTTGAAGGGTCTAATGTTCTGGCATCCTTTCTGGGGTGTTTGCTTTTTCTAGGGGGTCCCATAAGCTGCTTTGGCCTCGTGGACGTTATTAAAATCTTTCATTCATTCATTCATTATCGAGATCCAATTCTTATTTAAATTACCACAAGGATACAACAATCAAACAAATGCTATAAATATGAGTTCATTTAATAAAAAAATGGTTAGTTGTTTCTCCATTTCCATGTAGCTGCAAGCATTGAGCATCTTCTAGGGTTCCAAATTTTCTAATTCCAGGTGCTTGTTGAGCGAGTCACTTTGCAAAACTATAAGATGCCCACCAATTCTGATCTGATTTTTCTGATTTGTTTAGGTGCTGATTGAGTGGTTCTAAACTTCTAAGTTTCTTTGCCAAGGTTTTGGTTTAGCCAATTGATAGTACGGAGTTCAACCATGAAATATATGCCAAGAAATGATGCTTTTTGAACAAAAGTACAAATTTATGAAGGACTGAAAATAAATTCTAAGTTCTGATTTATTAAGAACAGAAGTGCAATTATCCAGAATTAGAGAATTGAGTCACCAAGAACAAGAATTTGTATACCCGGAGTCCAACGCCAATTGATTTTATTTGCATCAACAATAATTCCTGAAAACAAATATTGAAAGAAACCATGGAATTACTAAACCCTATGCCTGGCTTGTTGGCAAATTTATTTAATCAAACTGGAAATTCCTCAATGTGCCAAACAAGCTGATCAATGAAGTTTTTTTGATGCCTTGCGAATTCCCAAATCTGATGCTGACAATTACTGAACAAGAAATCCGCACAAACCCCAATGCCAATTTTGAATGCTACAGCCTTCAGGAGGAGTTGTACGGCTGGGGAATCGGCACGGCTATCTTGGTAAATGGTACGATTGGCAAGAAGAAGCTTCTAACCCTCCAAATATGCTCACAAATTCATCGATGTCTGCTGCAACCAATTTAATTAAATACCCCGTCGAGAATTTAATTGACTCCTAGCAGCATTTATTGTTATTGAATTTGACTGATCTGAATGCTTCAAACCCTAGAAGCATTATTGCTGTAAGCAACTTGTTAAATCTGCCTGAAAATTCATCCAATGAAGCACAAATGGAAACCTTGTGTAGATTCCCCTCAATGGTGAATTGGGTTTTCGTCCAATTCACAATTCTCCAAGGATTTTCGTCCTCAGGAAATGCTTGGCATGAGCTGCTTTGTAAAGGATTCTTAAATTGATCTCAACGTGATGAGCAAATATGAGAAATTAAATCTTTTTATAAAATCTCCTTACCCTGGACTCGATGCCTCAGTATAATTTCCTTAAATTTGCTTTTTTATAAAATATTTCATTAACTTTATTGTGCAATTTAACTTTATAATGAAATATTATAAAGTTACTTTATAATTTAATATTATAAAGTTACCTCATGACTTTAATATTATAAATTTACTTTATAATTTAACTTTATAAAATCACTTTAATAAAAAAATGCCATTTTTAGAACAAAGTAATTTGATAATAAAATAACATTATTTGCTCATTAAATAAGCCACCCAAATGCCAATCTCTAGCATGCAAAGTCCTCCCATGCCAGGAATAACATCTCCATTGACTGGATTTGCCTATGGAGATGGATAATAGGCAAATTTCAACAAAAACACAATAGTAGGTAATGTGTAGCAGATCTGTGTAACTGAATGTTTCTTTGATTGTTTGTAGATTGTAATGTCTCTTTTAAATTTTTCTTATTTTTCTTTAAACAATAAAATCTAACCCACAATTGTAGCAACACAATTTTAACAAACTATAGTTTAACAATTTTTTTGAATTCAACTATAATATAGAATATCTTTCAGAAAAGAGGGAACTTATCTTTTGTATATGCTGCTAATTATCCCAATTTTGGAGGGATCTATTTTCACTGAAATGTCTCAAACGTTTGCTTGAATCAAGGGTTTTCATCTACTAACTCAACAATGGAAAGCACGGGTTTTTGTCCTCAAGTTGTTTAACCAGAGTCCATGCCCCACAAGGAGTAATAATTCAGATATAGAATGTATTCAATGATATTCCTTCATTTTCCTTTTTGGATTTCCTTAAATACCTTTTTTCTTCGGTAGTCATAACCCTTCATATGCCCCTTTGATGAAATTTTTGATTAATTTTAGTTTATCATCATTTAATGCCTTCTAGGGACATTGTACGTGCAAGAGTAAATTCCACAACCTTGTTGGCATTCTCCATATTATAAATATTGATAATTGAATTTATAAAGCAATGCAACATGCTAACTCCAAATATTGAATTGGCTTACATATTAATTTTTCAAAGATTTGCTGCTGTCCACATCTACTTGCATTTTGTGATCAACACTCATCAATCTCTCAAGATCGTTGGGAATAGATGGGCACATGTTTTCATATTAGATGGGTGCATTATATATTATATATATCATCTAGGAAACTTCAAGTGACAAATTATGGCAGCATTCTGGCCTAGTGTTTTTTTGCACCACATGCGCTGGTGTGATCATAATACAAATTTGACGATTGTCATAGCATTTGTAATGGTCATTACTATATTGCATATGGATTTTTGGAGTTTGAAGAAGGATTATTAAACATGTCTGGTTGTTGATATTAATCTATTTTATTATCTGTGTTGTTTGTTTTGGTAAACTATGACTTTGTAACCCAATACAAGGCACTGGTATTGAAATTCAAATTAGGAGAGTTGAAGAGCACCGTCCTCCTAAATCATTGTTTATAAAGTCAATAATTTCTTCAAACAATAGGAGGAATGTCGCTTCTTTTCCATTAACTTTTCCACTACTTTACTTCTGATTGGTATTTTAGAAATTTTTGGACATTCTTTTCTTAGGTGACCATTCTTTTTACACAGGAAACAAACTGTTAAGCTACCTGTGAGCTTAATTTCACAATCAACTTTATTACCCTCAAATTGAATACATAAAGTGTTCAGGCACCTGGCCCTCCTGTGCCAAAAATATTAACTCTCTCACATTAAGGTGAAGAAGGGTGACTTGAGTGTTCTGCATTTGCAACCCCTCATCCAATGGCTTTAAGACTTGTGGCATAACTTTCCTCACTCGGGGGACTAGATTTCCAATTTCAACCCACCTCAGAGCCAAGTTGGCCATGACTTCTTCAGATCTAGAATCAGTAGACCATGGAATAGTTCTAAAAATAGATTGACTCAAGTTCCAGAATTCTTTTTGAACCTCTCTATCTTGCATATCGTGCGTTTTGAAGATGATGAAAAGAAGCCCCATCTGAATCATTCTTCAGAAAATCATATAAATACCCATCTTTTTCCTCCACGTATTACTAAGCTAGTTATCAGAAAACTTTCTAGGAGGCAAAATATTGGTATCCAGACAAGAAAAATACATGTTTCTTAGCTTGTTTCCTAAATTTAACCACACGCAACGCAACATGTCAAGATTGGGAGAATGGAGAGGACTCTAGTAAGAGAAGAAAGTTGAAACCTTATTGAAGTTTCTTCTTCCACATTCTTCTCCCTTGACGTGGCTGACCCTTCCCATTCCATATCTATCTCCATCTTCAGCTACTGAGAAAATTGCAGTCTTCCCAATTGCCAATACAAAAAAGTCTCTGCTCACTCCCATGTCACACCCACAAAAGACCAACTAAAACACTAAACTCCCTAAAGCCCAGTGGACAATAACCATGTACAAATATAAGCTAGAGAAAAGTGGGGAAATTCCAAAATAACGAAACACACAAGTCAATATATATATATATATATATATATTCTCCACAATTAACTTAACCTTAACAGCCCGATACAAACTTCTATAGCAGATCTGGAAAGTAGAGAAAAACAAAGGCAACCCAGAATGATGAAGAATACTAATCTGTATCACCACGAGTGAGCACCGGAGCATCTGAGAGCAGCACTGGAGGATGGCCTTTCATCTTCCAGACCTCTCTCGGAGCTTTATAAAAAATAAAACTTCCCGAAACTCCACGTCACTTTATGCAAAATTAGAGCTATATATAATTGCATTTTGATGCACATACTTCCATTGGAGAAATACATGCTACTACATTTGAAATCAATTAATTACACAAATGAAACATATGTTGAAAATTGAAAGGAATGTAAAGATTAACATAATAAAGGAGATCACATGAGAAAACAGAATGATCTACTTGGATACACCCAATTTCAGAAATTTCCTGCAAAAGATATGATTTTATTCACTGATTTCAATACAAAGAAGAAGCTCTCTTGGAGTGCAGAGGCTATCTGCATCTCCTCTCAGCTATGGAAAGTGCTTTATCCTCCATATCTCTGACCATTGACGACTTTTTCTTTTCCTATCAGTGATGGAAATGATCGAGTAAAATAATCTCCCACATTTCTTTCTTTCATTTTGAGAATGGATTTGTTTAATATTTTAGAGATGATTTTTTAGTTCGTAAACCTTTGGCATTCAAGGTTTGGGATTCTGGGATGATTCCTTAGTTCTTAGTTTCATTTGACAGTGAAGTATTGTTCAACATATCCTAAAACCAAAGACATATAGACCTGCAACTTTTTATTTTTATTTTTTATTGGAACATATGAACAATTGTTAGAAAAGTATACTATGGGAGTATCGTAACACTAGTGAATAATAGAATATAACAACAATAAATAGTCAACAATGTATGCAAGATACATCAATGAATTGAAACTATTGATAAATCTTGTTCTGAATTGATAATTTCCTAATTTGGAATAAACTAATCATATCTTTAATGATACAGTTTCAAAATAGGGACTAAACTTAATCTGAATAATTTAGCACTACAAATTAAGCATGGGGGTAGTTAGTGCTCCGTTGCCTATACTATCTGGTTATTTAATGTGATAGTGGTATTGTTTTGTGTTATGATGCCCTATCAATGTTAAGCCATTTACCGAGTCCTGACTTGTTCATCATGTAATGCTTCACTTATTTTGTCGATATGATGGAGGTATTTAGTAGACAGCTGCAATGTTGTAACTTTGTGATCTTTGGTTACCAAGCCAAATTTGGAAAAGGTCTTCATGCTCTTAATCTCAAGAGATGGGTTTGCAAGGAGGGAAGTGCATATGCTGACTTCATTTGGAGAAATCATGGTGTTTTATGGAACATCATCACTCTCCAGCTCCCCCAGATTCTGGGCTGGTGGACATGGCATTGAGAGTTTACTCCCTCAATCTGTTGAGGCTGCGGTTGCTTACGATCATCAGGATCATTTTGCCACCAGACAACAAGATACCTTGACCTCAGAAGATAAGAAGCTTTGGTTGGCTCTTGCGAAAGATCACGATTATCTTTTGGAGCAGGTTGAGGTCTTGGCTTGTTCTGATATTTGCATCATGTCTCAGACGGCAAGCAAAATTTCTAAGACAAATATTCCCAAGAGTGGTAAGTGCAGGTGTTTTGGATCACACTCCATTACATAGTTAGGACAAGAAACAAATGATAAAAGATATGACAATTGCTAGGTTAGTTCAATAAGTAAGCCCTGAATTTCCAGGTGTATTAGACATTCAGCCAATGGACCAAAATAATAGAAGATAACTAAAATCTTAAATAAAGTTACAAATTAAGAAGTAATGCTAAATTTTAAAAAATTTGGGATTGAAGCCCATAAATGTTAACCAATTAATAAGAAGCAAAACTAATAAAATCAATGTTTAAAACTAAGTTGCTGGTTCCAGTTTGGGCTCGGGTTTGGGTTTGAGGGTTCGGTTCGTGCGTTCGAGCAAAATTCTTTTTAGGGGCTGGGTTCCTGTGAACAAAAACATATAAGAATAAAAAATATATACATATTTGCAGCAGTAATTAAGTTCGAAATACACCACTATGCCAATAGTCAAACAAATAGCAAAATACACCACCATATTAATAGTCGAAACTCGAGTGTCGTGATATATATTAAAACTTTAGTTCAAACAACATAGAAATATACACCACCATATTGATGTTTTTTGTTAAAAAATAATATTTTCAAGTGTCAACAATCAGCCATCACTGATCAAATATCATGTGGGTCATCAAAAATATCATCATCCTCAATCTGGCAGTGGCAGTGGCATTGGCACTAGCATTGGAAGTGGTACTTGCACTCTCATTCTTATGTTCACTAGGTGGTTCATAGTCATCATCAACTCGAAGTGCTACAAGGTGAGAAATCAAAGCATCCAACTCAGTTTGCTCTGCCTCGATATCCTGCTTCTTTGTCTCCTTGTTTGTTGGCATGTTCTTTGTATGGGAGGAGCCGCAAGTTTGAATGCACCAAACTCTGCCTTTTTGGAGTGTAGTCTATTATGCTTTATTGAGTGGATGGAGTATGTGCTCTGATTCCTCCCAAATGAAGATGAACTAGTAACCTATCAAGATTTTGAAATTAGAGTGTTAAGAGTTATAAATTAAATTAAATTATAAATAAAACAGTAGACTTAAAAGCAAGATAGAAGATTTTTTTTTCATAAAACTATGAACTTATTTCCGATAAATTTTTGATGGGAAGAGGTTGTAGCTGCAGGTATGATTCTCCATGGAAGTACCACCAACTATGAGCATTAACCATATACTCGTTCTAAAGAGCATCAAGACCATAATCATTTGTGCTTGTAAAACTCATGAACTCAACCCTAACTGCATCTTGTATATCACGATCACCAAAGAGTGCGAAATGCTGCCATGTACCCTTGAGCAACTTCAGGATCTTTGAATGGGGGAACTCTTGTGCCAGTAAGGAATTGAGAACTATAATATTTGGGACTCAATGGAAAGGCAAGAAGATGCCATGGAGTGGTCATTTTGTTCCATCTATCCACTATGATTTGTTGTAGTTCTCTGAAAAACGTTTCTCTTGGATCTTGCTCTTTTTCATTTATGATGACTTTCATCTTCTCAATCATTGAGTCAATGCCATTATATACCTCACCTGAACAAGGCTTATCCATGTTAGTGTAACAGATCATGCTCAATATAAGCTCATTGAAACTGAGGTACTCAGCACAATACCACCAAATGACATCAAGTATCATTTTCTTAATGTTTTCTGCCCTTGTAGTGCTAGTTTGCCTCCATATGGTCCAATTAGGGCTGATTACCATGTTAGATAGTGTCTCACGAACCTTCAGAAGTCGCCTTAATATTATTCTTTTGGAGGCAAAATGTGTCTTAGCAACCTTTTTCAAAATCAAAATTATAAAAAATATAATTAAATTAAATTAAAAAGTTTACTAAAGTAAACATATTTATTATTCAAACTACCTTCAACAGCTCTAGTGTCCAGAATTGCCTAAATATGCCTTGTGATATATGGTGGTTGGTTGTGAACATTTGGATCTCCTCAACATCGGCATACACTATTTGATCCATTCAACTTTGTTGCCATTTTTTTGCAGCATTAGTTGAGTGAGTGCACAACAGAAGGTGTCCAAAAAATGTGAGTAATGCTCCTCAACTAACCCAACAACACTATATTTTTCGGCATTGTCTATTATAACTTGAACAACATTGCAAGGGCCAACTTCTCCAATGGCTTGGCAAAGATTGTTAGCAATAATTGAACCTTCGTTCACTTGCCCTTCACAATCGAGCACTTTCCAAAACCTTGCCCCTTTAGGGGACACTGCAATAACATTGATCAATGGGTGATCTCTTGCATTTGTCTATCCATTAGATACAATGGACACCCCTGTTCCGACTCATGAACCCAAATGGGCTTCAAGGAGTCCTCTACATGTTTCATTTGTCTGTCCAATAAGCTGGTACACACCTTATAACTCGGGCCCTTGTACCCTTTTGGAGCCTCATTAATTGATCTCATCATTTTTTGCCAATAAGGTGAGCAAACAACATTAAATGCCAATCTTTATCATAGATACATCTAGCTATGTCTTCATTGGCAATCTCTCTACCATCATTGTGAAATGTTGTTTCCAATAGTCCCTTTGCTCTCTTATGTGTCACAGTTTGTTCTTCAAGTATATACAAGAATGGATGGCCCTCCATAGGTTCAAGATTGGAAGGTGATGGAGAGGCCTTTGATCCTTAGTCTTGAGGAAATGATGAGCACCTTTATCTAGTTTCTTTGCTGCTTGGTCTGCTTTTGCTTGCTTTTCAATATATGCCAATACTTGTTTCTTTGCAAGAATGCCTTTACCTTTTGGCTTGCTTGAAGTAAATTTGATGCCTTGTTGAGGGATAAAGCACAAATGTGCTTTCACTTGATTGTATAAGCTGTTATATTGTGCTTTGCAATGATGACAAATCCAAGTGTAACCTTCTCCACTTGTAAGTTGTTGTACCATATCCACATAGTTATAGAGAGGAGAGTGTGGGTTTGTTTTAAAGTGGGGTTGGCTTCTAGAGCTAGAAGCACTTGCTATTTAAAAAAAAAAAGAAAAAGAGAAAACCGGGCCAGCACTGAATTTTTGGGTGATTTACTTGGGCCTACCCAAGTTCAGCTGGGCCAGATCCACAGTCAGGATCCGGTACCCTGCCCAGACCCACAGCAAACCGGGTTGGGACCTTGGGGGTCAGGGGGAAAAGACCAGGTAACATAGGTTTAAAATAAAAAGAAACTCTATTAAAAAATGATTTTAAAATTAAGGGTTAAGAGTGGCGAGAAATAACAAGGGGTAGAAGATAATATTAACAGATGGCATGCAGTAATATTCAAAACTGAAATATGAGTGAATGAAAATAGGATTGTGGGAATAGCCAAAAACATCAGCATGGGTTAACCAGGAGTGAAATCAGGTAGAACTAGGTGTGGCAGGGCAGAGGGAGGAGGCTGCTATGTAAAAAGGTAAGCAAAAAAGGTGGGGAGAATCAGCTCTGAAAGGAAAGGGAGCATGGAGATTAATTCATTTGGTGGCTACTGAAATTTGCATTTTGCTCCACTTGAAAATGATATTTGTTAATATATAATATATATTAACTGAGCTGTGAAAATTTAGAGTGCCAGTTTTTTCTAACAAATCAATCCGTTTTTCAAGTTATAATATTGGTGAAATAAATAGAACAGTGCTAGAAAGCCTGGTTGCAAGAATGCATCTGCACGTATTTGAGAGATAATTTAATGTGTGTCGAAGAGATTGTCATTATATATGTAGTCTTATTTTTGAAAGCTCAAGTTAACAACATCTGTTTAATCCCAACTTTGACATGGTGTCCCTTCACCTTGAGTAATTTGAGCTTCTGTCCCCTCACTTTGATTGATTTGGGCAACGGGGCGTACAAACTTGCTGTCTACTCCACTCACGTGCAACACTCATTTAGGTATTAACTATGCCGTTGATATCTGTAATCTCATAATCTTTGGTTGAAGTCTGTTTTAACTTTTTATTGACAAGAGCCTCAGTTATTGTTGTTATATGAATAGAGTCCTTCGTACATATGATGACATGGTGACAGAATTGCTTATGATTTTTGGGTCTATATACTTAAAGGTTTCCAGGGTAAGCAAAATGATTTTTTCTCCAATGGCTTTACACCGTTGTGTTCTTTTCTGCAGTTTTACTTGAAAGATTAGTAGAAAACTGGTCTCAAGACACTATTTGACTCATGATTATTTGAATAAGGCACAGCTAGGCTTCTATTATTTATTACATTGATTGATCATTTTCCAGGTGGTCCTTAGGTGCAATCATGTATGAGATGCTTGTTGGCTGCCCTCCTTTCTGTTCTGATGACCCCAAAATTACATGTAGAAAGGTAATAAAAGCCTATAGGGTGGTTATAATTTGGCTATTATTTTTCTCCCCTTATAACTGTACAGAATAATGAAATGTTTGAATTACCTCACTGTGTGGCTTGGATATCTCACTGTGAAACAGATCCTTTGCTGGAAGACATGCTTGAAATTTCCTGAAGAGCCTCGAGTATCACCTGAGGCGAAAGATTTGATTTGTAGGTTGCTATGTGACGTAGAACATAGGTTGGGTTCAAGAGGAGTGGATGAAATAAAGGTACATCATAAGACAAGCACATGGGGCCACTGTTTGCCTTGTTTGAATTTATAGAAGCATTATGATAGTAGTTTCTTCAGTGGGCGTTTGAAAGTCTTTGGAGTTTTGCCTGAAAATTTTCTTGTTTATGCATATTTAGCATAAAATTATCTTTTAGCAGCACTGGATTTTCTCAGATGGGATTTGTCGATTGGATTATCAGGGTTATTATTCAAATGTATAAGTTGTTTCCCATCATACAGAGTCAATTTGTATTTAGAAGTATAAGTAAAATAGAATTGCCCCTTTATTTTAATCCCCTTTTGTTTTATTTACGTCTCTTTAATATTTAGTGCATTACTTTGAATAACCTGTGGATTTTTAAACCTAGCACTTACCATTTGTAAGTGAGCATATTTCTGAATTCCTATTAACTTACTTTTGTCACTTGTAGAAATCATATACATTCTTCCTTTCCTTAATTATTCTTATACCTTCCAACCATTTTTTTAAATTTATGCTTACCACTTGATACACCGTTAGCTTCCTCTGACCATGAAATTTTTAGAGAAATATATGTATCTCCTAAGTATTTGCCACTGCATATTTTGGACCAGATTTATAGTGTTAAGACATGATGTGTTACCAGAAGACTGGAATTCTTAGAATGATGCATTGAACTTCTGAGGGGTTGGGGTGAAGAAAAGTCCGTTCAAATTTCAGAGGGATCCATAACAACAAAAATATGGTGGGGCAATTGATGAAAGATTCTATAGGAGATTGGTTGTGGTATTCATGTTGGCAATAGGTTTAGAGTGGCTATTTGTATCACATTTTGTCATGGCCTGATCCTGCCTAGGGATTATGCACTGAGTTGTTCAACTACCATTCTCTGCTAAATAAAAAACAAAAAACTTTTAAATTGAATAAGGAGTGATATTCAGATTGATGACAACACCAGTGATCATGTGCTATGTAAAGAGCAAAAAACTTCCAACTCGACCAAGAAATGAGAATTAAATTGGTGGTTGATACCAGCGATCATGTAAGTGTAAATAGGATAATAATTTTATCAAACAATGTACAAATTTATATGCACAAGAAGAAAAAGTTGGGGCATGTAAATTTACATATAATCTTCAAGCGCAACTTGAATCTCCTACCTTCCCAGGATTTTTGGATGACCTTTACCATCCTTTTGTAACAAGATGCTTTTGATCCCATGCTATTTTTGTCACTCCATTCATCCTTTCACAGTCCTTCCAAGCTTGCCTCTTTTTAGATCAAAATACTATCTTCTTATGTTTTAACAAAATTACCATCTCACTTACCGGGTTAAATCCATCTCCAAGGACCTACTGGGGATTGAGCTACTTTGGTGCCATCCATTGAAAGTTAGATTGTAACAAGGGGTTCATAAGGGCATATACAAAACAATAACCGCATGTGACATTGGTTAACATGATTGTTAACCTACAAAACCTAGCTAAATGGCTCCTCCTTTATCAGGTATATGTTCTGTAATCCAAGAAGCAACAACGTTACAACAGTAATCCCCCACTTACCTTTCTCATGAGAAGGGCACTCATTCACCATTCCAATTGTGCATTAACAAACTTGAATCAACCAACTTCTATCCTCTTCAAGAGAGAACACTTTTGTATGTATATTGTCCATGAGTAATCGAATGATAGCTGACCTCTCTGTAAGATTTTTGCTATAAGATCTTGTAGTATGGTGCAATGATGCTCTGATACCATGTAATATTTTGGCAAAAAGTTCTTGTAGGATGGTTGCAAAGATGTTTTTATACTATGTAAGATTTTGGTTTGAATTTCTTGCACGATGGCTGCAGAAACACTGTAATAACAGAAAAACAATTCATGCATGTGTTCAATTAAATTCAATATAAAGAATAAAATAGAATTAAAGAAAACTACCTAGTTTGCAGAAATAAAGATTAATACAGACATGAAAAAATGAACGAACAGGGTACTATCTTTTTAGTGAAATTGATCCCACAAACTCTGCATCCATAAAATGCAATTCGTAGATGATAGAAGAGGGGATGAGGATAAGAACTGAGTCTTCTGCAATATAATGATTTTTCCAAAGCCTGTCTACAGAAAACCAAGAAAGAGTCCAAGCTAATCCTAGAATTGTCTGTCTAAATATAATATCTAGAAATAAAATGCATTATAGAAATAATATCCACCCAAGCAAGATGAATATAACCTAAGGTGTAATAATGTATGATTTACAGTAGTGGTCTCATCTCCAAGGTTTCCCAACATTCCACACCACAAAGTTTATCTTCATGGAAAAGCATTGAAATTGATATCCATATTTTGCTGACAATTGGGCTAGCGCATGTATGCCTGATCACTTAGTTGTCCTTTCCATGTTCAAAACCTTTTGTACCCTACTCCAACTCCCTGTTTTGTCCATTCTTACTAGGCACCCCTATTTTATCCTGTGAAGGAGTTAGAGATTCACCTTGCTTTGACACCTATTTTTTGTTTCAGTTTTCACTGTGACAAAGCGCAACATGGACTGCTTTTTGTTGGTGAGGGACAATCCTTGATCAAATGAGAAGTAGAAAAATAAGCAATAAAACAATTAGGAAGGTTAACATAGTCCTTTTGGACATTCATTATAATCGATAACTGAAAAATTTGGGTTTTTTTAGGCAGAATCTTTTCAAGCCTTGTGATACCAAGAGATTTTTTAACACGTTATAATTTTTTTCAAGGTGGGTCATATGTTTGGATATATTAGGAACTCGAGAAATGGGGTGTTAGCAGATAGCATCATCATTAATTTTAAATAAAAATGAAAATTCTATTACTGGTACTAGCATTGAAATAACTATGTGAAAACATTTAAACAGCTGTCTAGGAGTAGCATATTGTTTCTTAGTTTATATTTTTTGAATTATCTTGGCTGAACTAATGGAATGTTTCTGAAGGGAAATATCTATTGGAATAAGTTTATGAAATATGTTGGTTCTGGTTTATTGTCACTCAGGCGCACCCATGGTTCAGAGGTATTGAATGGGATAGGTTGTATGAGATGGAAGCTGCATACAAACCTGTGGTCACTGGGGAGTTGGACACTCAAAATTTTGAGAAATATGATGAGGTAAAACAAGTTAGCAAATTCATGTTTCTTTGTTAACCAAACTTGTTTTATATTTATTATGCGTAACTGTTACTTATTTATCTTCGTAGTGACTTATGCTTTTTTAGTATTGAATATGAGTGTGCAATCAATGATTAATATCTAATTTGTCTGTGGAATATCTTGGAGATCACCCAATTCATGTTCTTATGATTATCGAAGCTTGAAGTTGTCTATGCAAAAAAACTAAATCAATAAAAATTTCTGATATATTTGCATGTCACAAATACTTGTTTTTATTTACAAAAATAATGCAGATTTGTTTTAATCTTCAACTTTCTGATAATTTAAATAGTGTTTTTTTACTCTTCCTGTAGCAGCATGAAATATATATTGAGGACAAATACATATTTTATCATATTCAGATATATCTCTTTTAAAGGAGACTTAGAATGCAAGCCTATAGTACAAAAAATTATGTGGCAAATGCCTACATGCTCTTCTTCATCAACTGAATTTACTTGTAATATCATCACATTATAACATTATAAATGGTACTTTCTACTTAATCCAATCAAACCCACCTTCAAGACTCTTTGCCCCTATGCTTAGTGAAATATTCTATGGAGGCTTTCTAGAGTTCACCCGTTTGAGGCAATTCATAGGTTGTTAAGTTAGTGCTTAAGATGAGTCACCAATTTTTCTCTTAAAAAGCTCTCTCATGATTTGTTAGCAGTGTATGCAGCTTTTGCAATATTCGTCTTGTCAAACACTTAAGAATCGTTTTTACCCTCTTGACCAACACAGCAACGAATTCTGTTATAGTACTTTTTCAAGAGTTGCTTATGTTACTCTCCTTTTCCCACATCGACATTACCTAATGGATTGGTCTCATGAATACCATCACAGCTTCTTTTTTTAGGTCCCATGAATGTTTAGTATACAGCAAATAGCTTATTTAAAGTCTTCGCCTTAAAAGTAGGAGAAACCACAATTTAGGATGCTCCAATGAGAGGCAAAGAGATGGGACTGAAGTAATGCAGTGACTGCTAAAACTCTTTCTTGCCACATGGCTTAAGATAAAATCTTCCCTGCCATTTTTTTGTTTTCTTTGAATCTTTTTGTCACTAAATTATGTGATGGTTGAAATAAGCAGTTTAGTTAAAATGAGCAGCAATTAAAATTATTCATGACACTATTAACCAAAAAAAAAATAGTTCCACCTTTTCAAATTTCAGGAAGCTACTTGCGTAGACCTTGCTGTAAGCATATAAAATATTTGGTGAAGGTTTGGGCTATTTGCAGTGTTGAGATAAGTGAAATTTCTAAATTCCTTGTGTATGCTGCTCATTGACATTTGCATCCAGCTTGATTTGGCCAATTATAGTAGAAACATTTGTTAGGATTAAGATGTCATTAAATTTGCAAATCCTATTTATATATATATATTTTAATCTTCAACACGCCTAGAAAATGCACATGGATGCGTAGGGTGTAATTGGACAGATTATTTGTATTTAATATTCTCCTGGGAATGTGGATGTTAGTTGTCTATGCATTCATGAGGGAAGTGGAGCACTAAGATGGCGAATACTTTTGACTTCGGGCTCAATGCAAATTCCCAATTCTAGGCACTAGGATTGAGGTGTGGAGAATTTTTTCATAACCGATGGCACCTACATGAGTTGTGATCTCCATAATATAGCTCTAAACTTGAGGATGTGAGAGGTTTACGAGTCAAAGATGCCTTTGTGGTTACATATGATACTGGAAGATACTTTGATTGTGTCTATGTGAGGCCATTTTAAGCCATTGGTTGTGTTTGCTATTCTCAGAAGATCCTCTCTAAAGTGGGCGTGAGATTTTTGCATGATACCAGGGTTTTGCTATCCATTTTTGGATGAAACCATTTATGGATTTTCCTCTTGTTACCTATATATTGGAGGTGTGAGATAGTACTTTGATATATCAATTTTTCACAGGTGCTGCTGGAATGCTATTAGAGTTGATGGAAGTGTGTTGATATTATATCATGCTTATTGAAGATTAATACATATTTGTCCTCTTTCTTTGGTGGTATTTTTTTCCCGAAAGCGTTTCTTCATGTAAATTCCATGTTATGTATTGCAAGTTTATGGTATGTTGATTTTATTCTATTTTCTGACTTATGCTTCCACTCTTAAGTCTTAATCATTTATGTGTTATCCAATGTTGAATAATTAAATTTCAGATTTGCATACATTAGGATTTTTTTTTTTATTGCAGTAGCTTCACCTTGTTTATCAACAATATTTCTTTCAAAGGTCATAAACACTCATAACCTCTATCAATACGAAACTTTTTACAAAACTTTTTACAATTGCTCTTCATCCAAGTATAGACAGTCTGAGTTTTTTAATAGAACAATTAATTATATGTTTGCTGTGTATGTGAATCTTTGTCATTCACTGGGATCAGTTTTTCCCTTGTGTATTTTTTCTTTTGGTTGTTATTCAGTGCATGCATTGACCCTTAGTTCAGTAGTTTTTGATTTGTATTATTGGTCCTAAATTTTAATTTTCCAGCACCACAAACTTTTCAAACCTCAGAACAAATTTGCATGATAATCTTGCGTTAACGTTGCCCGTGTTATGCTTTACTTATTATTTATATTTCAATATCTAACAGTGGTCCATTATATTATTTAAAAGTTAAAATGGCACTATGATCAGATATATCCACACAAAAAATTTCCACCAAGAAGTTTGGTTTAGATAAAATGCGGCCTTATGAAAATAGCTCACTTCAAGAGCAAGACCATGCATAAATGTCTACATTTCATCATTATCACCATAGGCTTGCATCATGGTATTTGATAATGACATGTTGGTGTATATGAATTGGTCTTTTATGTCGATTAATTGTCATGTGCAATTGATCGTGATTCTGAAAATGTTTTTTGAATTTTAAAACATGACTAGGTGAGAGCTTCAGTTAACTCTCCATCGTTGGAGATACTTTGGTTTGACTATCTTGTCGTAATGGTACCATAATCACCCAGATCATTTCCACTTAAAAGTGTAAGCTCAACGGGGAGAGAATCTTATATTTAGGGAACGTAACTCTTGGTTTACATTCTAGTGAACTTATGCATAAAAGGTCATTATGAAATCTCATATAACACAAGAGAGATGATAGTGTTTGTAAATTTCTCTTGAGGTTTTTTAATTAAAATTCAGTGGTACAAGTTTGAACCAAATCCCTGTCCGTTGTGAGCTGATTTCTGGGTGTTTGAATCCCGTGAATTTGAAAACTATGCTGTCCATAATGTTGAAAAGATTTACAGAATCTGATTGTCACTTCAGGACATATTTCCACTGGTTTCTGAAGTTCTGATTTTAGCAATAATTTTATCATGCAATTTACTGTACATGAAAATACAAAACAGTACCGCAACCATATAAAATCAATGGAAGTTAAGGTAAATAATGTGGTGAGTATTGTATTATCATGGATAAATTACACAATTGAGACAGTGCCAAGAACTAGCCAAGAAATAGATGCAAGTAGTTACATCCTTTATATTTAATTCAAAGTTGCATGGACACAGATACAGATACAAATATGGATATGGTATCGGTCCTCGGATATGGATACGGCTATTTTTTAAGACCCCCAATATGGATACAGCTGGATATGGTATTCATAAAAAACACATACACATATTTAACACAATTTCTAAGTTATTAGAGGAGATTTTCACTGCTTAAAAAGCAATATAGATACATAATTGCTACATAAATAATTATAAGTTGATTTAACAATTTACAATATGCAAAAATAGTAGAGTTGCATTGGATGATAACCCAAAAAATTGGTTGCTGAAATAGAAAAACATTTCTTTTGTCTTTCTCATTTGATGTAGGTTTTGTTTATACTATTTTTATAATTTTTTTTTGCATGAATGAAGTTTTTTAAAATTAAATTTAGAAAAGATTTATGTCAAACTAAAAAAAACAAATCACAGCATCCAGCCTGGTTGGAATATCAAGGTTTCTTGGGCACTCATGGGTACAACATCCGACTTGTATCCGGGCCATATCAGATACGTATCCATTTCGGATACAGGGATACATGTGCCCAGGGAGGGACAAAGGAATACCTGGCTACTCGGATTTAGTTTAACCTGGAAATCTATCCTTTATACAGGATAGAAATATGTTTCTGGATCAGTATACATATCAGATCAAGTTATTTTCTAAATATAATCTGAGCAAGTTTTTGAATGTTAATTTGCATGTGTTATTGCAGTAAATAGTCTTTGAACTGTCATGATTTTGTCTTCAATGAACAAATTTGTAAAAGCACTTTCCATGAAGGAAATTAGTTTTTGTCAGTATAGAAAATTCAGTGTACAGTATACAGTGTACAGTGTATATGAAGAGATTCTTTGCATCAAGTTTCGATGTCATATGTATTCTTTTGGTCTCATGTATGCCTTAACTCTTACTATGCTTTACATGGTGTGATTGGTTTTCTGAATTTTCCCATTTTATAGGAGGCTGAGTGGTGAATATTGTTTTTAATTAGCACAACCAATTTTAACAAAATAAATCACAGCTTGACATCGGATGCTCAACATACTGTGTAACTGAATACCTAGCTCTTATATTTTGCATGCGTCTATGAAAAAAATCTTATTTTACAAGAGGACATATATGTTTAAGCAAAATTCTGTTGTCTTTTCCATACAGGTTGAACCTCCACAGCCACCAAAATTAAGGTCAGGGCCTTGGCGTAAGGTATGCGATTTACTAAATTCACATCCTTTAAAGAGTAAAGTGTAAATAAATGTAGGGGTTTATGGTGTAATAAGAATATGACTTCAGCATAGGAATATGATTATGAGATTCAAAACATGTTTTAAATATACAATGTATATTTATGATAGGAAATTTTGTAACAGGACTAATTCTGTTTACAAGTATATTGGTTTGTGATGTTTTTAAAAATTAAAGTCTGTTTTCCTGCAGATGTTAACATCGAAGGATGGTCATTTTGTTGGATACACTTATAATAACCGTGACATGTTTAAAGCAATCCAAGGAACAACTGGTAGGGCGCAAACTGTTCAAGCGTATTGTTATACTAAGTATTTGATCTTTGATTGGATCTCTTCTTTAAATATCATTAATATTTTTAATTTTTTAATGATATCATTCCTAGGATCTTCTTTGGTTGTAGTTAACAGCTTATGTGTAGCATACATACTGATTGTAATAAAAACAACTGTTTGCTGATTGTATAGTTTTTCTTACTCTAGCTACAAGCATTTCAAGTGTTATATTTCTTGGTCAATAGTGAATCACTTTAGTCTTTTAACTTGACTCAACAAGGATTCAACTAGCTAAAGGAAGTGTGCTGCGAAAAGCTTCCCCCATTCTGAAATATTAATTTTTCTACAAATGCAGACCCTTCTATAAAGCAATATTAGATTATATTTCTTGGAAATAAATGCAAAAATCAGAATTGTAGCAGACCACTTTGAGGAGGTGACCTCCAATTATCATATGATAACATATGGATTCAATATTAGATGATATGATGCTTTGGGAGAAGTCCACCTTTATTTATAAGCTTAACTATGTAAGGACATATCCCTTAATCCTAATAATTTAAGGTACTAACTATAATTAATGTTAAGGTTAAGCATGCCACAAGTGCTCAACATAATATATCTAGGAATATAGAATATATACTGAAGAATATACGGTATTAGGGTAATATCATTAGCTATTATATTAGATATCTAACATGTCCCTCCCCTTCAAAAAAAGCATTGTACCCAATGCGCAACAATTCTGGATGTTTTAGTATAAATTGTTGATTGTTTATCTTCCCATGTTGCATCTTCAATTGGCAAATTCTTCTGCTTGATTAGGAACTCAGAGATAGCTCTATTTCATAACTGTTTGTCTTTATTTCCCGAAAATAGTAATAAAACACCTGAGGGGTATGATTTTGTTCTTAAACTATACAGATCTGGCTTGTGGGCGGGCTATGTAAATGCTTTGGCTTTTGTCCTTTGCCATAGGTTTTACACTCAAAAAATTTGTAGTTAGGCTTTATGTTCATTAATTTGCCTCTAGGCTGTCTATGCTTTATATTTAGTACTTTAGCCATAGATTGGCTAGTAGGATGTATACATATTAATTTGGGTAGTAGGTTCTATGCTTTTTACGTACACCTGCACCTAGGCTATGGAAGTATGGATTCATCTGTAAACTCTGCGGTTGGCCATATTACTCCTAGACTATGGAAGTATGTATTGGCCTGTATGCTGAAATCTATGGCCCTTTGACACTGATGGCCTGAAGGCATGGCATCCAAAAGCAATATATATTATTCTTTAGCAGCTAAGTTCAAGTTTATATTAGGTAGAATAGACATTAAACCCTATCTTAATTATTCTCTATTTGGTTTCTTCGTAACCTAAAACCATTGGTTCCACTTGGTAGCTCGTTCCATCTCAATAACACCTATCTTATTTTTATCCCTGTATCATTGAAAGTCCTGTCTAAAGTCAATCTTGCATTATATAAAGTTATACAACTACTGGGTTTATATGATCATATTGAGCTGAAACAACCACTGTCTCACGACATTGCACTTGCCAGAAACCATCTGATCACATAACCAATTCTCACTCTCATAGCAACAAACTTTTGAATTTTGTGTCTCACAAATGAAGCACAATAAGAGAGATTTCTTGATCTAAATGTTTTGGGAAAGATAATCAAGACGTTTGTTGGACTAGCCCTCGTTACTTATTCCCTTGTGGGAAGCACTTTTACTCATTCTGTAGGATTAGTACTGTAGGGAACTTTATATGATTCAAGCACCTTCACAAGGGAATTACACCAGGACAAAAGCATTTACCTTATTATCAGCATATGCTTTACATTCTAATAAAGTTTGTCATCTAATTAAATTTTTTGTTTGTTTGTCCAGTCTCATGTGAAATAAGGTATTGATCTTTACAACTATGGTTGTCATGTACTTCTGGGATGAAAGTTTGAATGGTGATTTGGAGTTAAAGAGAAGCAAGTGAATTGGATTCAAAATGTTGTATAAGTTTAACAAAGTTTGGGTGTATTGATCATACTGGTTTGAAACTCTTTTTAGATTAAAATTTGGTTTGTTTATATGAAGAGAGATTGAGAGATATTTCTTCTTCTTGACTGTCAGAGATTAAAGAAAAGATCCAGCCCAAGAAGAAGCCTTCCCTAGTCTCCTTGTTTGGTAAGAATGGCTATCCTTACCAAAGAGTTAATTTATGATTTTACAATTTCACTTCCAATCCATTCTATAATCAATAGTCCTAATCTGCATCTTTGCAAGGATTGGTACTACCGCTTTTGATAAGTCTCCTGCATTTTGCAGAAAAGATATAGTTATTTATGTGTAAGGAACATCTCATACATTCCTCAATATGTTCTAGCACGTTTATGTTTCTTGTATTTGAACAGAGAAAATTGATTTGGAAGAAACTACGAGTACAAATGGTGACATAGTGGACACAACAAGAGGAGTTGCATGAGCACTGGCACTAGTCTTTATTCCAATCACCTTTACTTACCTTTTTTTCGTGTAAGGGTGATGCCGTACAATTTTCATCATAATATTTTGTACAGAATCAAAATGAGATGGAAAATAAATGCCCCTAAAGGGCAGATTAATTCATGAACAAACCTTATATGAAGTTAAAAAGGGTTTGACGTCCCTCCAATTAATTGTAATATTTATGTAATTTATTTTGTTTTACGTTTTAAGATTGGAGTTTCAACCAAATGCAAATGGTTGGTTCTCTCTTGGGTAAGCTGTTCAATTTTTTTTTGTAATGGATATGATGGTATATTTTTTAAGATCTATTTTGTTTTTTTAAATATATTGAAGTCGCGGGTTATAATTTCTTACAGGGCCTGATTGTGGTTATCAGGTATACTAAAACGCTATCCCAGAGAAATTTGTGTATTTAGTAAGAAGTTTAACAGCCTAAGAGGCCATAATATCGCATTGTTAATATATAAACTATATTCAACAATCCAACTAACCTTAATCCCAAAGCCAAAGATGTTTAGCAAATTAACATATTATCTATATTAGATAGATGCAGCATGGCGTGATAAGAAGGTATGTAATTGCCCTTTAAAATAGTGACCTTCGTAATGGTCCAATAATTCTTCTGTCAATTAAATGGCATTGGATCCTCTTAGAGGATGCCTTCTTTATGGAGGGCGAACTTCAAACCTTTTTATTAATACCTCGTCATGAGTTTAGTGTAGAACCATAAACCCTTGTCTATTTGTAGGGGAGGCTACTCTTCTCAAATAACTTCTGATATAAGATCTATATTCTTATATACGTGTATACAAGAAATTATGCAAAAAAGATGGTAGCATTTCATAACAATTTACATCAAAGATAAAACAAAATTAAAAACATCTCTACCAAAGTAACGAGAGGGCTTATATGCTAGGCTTACATGCAATGAAAATGATATTCCATTATATTGTAGAGAATTAAGGTAAACATGATCTTATGAAACGATTATAAAAAACAAGTCACCCAACAGCATAAAAATACTCGAGGTGTTCTTCATACTCGGTAACAAAATATGTTGATATAAACTATATATGAAGAATCAAAAGTGCAATACACAGATTAGAGTTTTGATGTGCTTTTATAACCTTCCTAGCTAGCTTTGAAAGACAAACACAAACTTTCTTAGCCAATACAAAACACAATCTTAAACAACTTTAATGACATTCAACCCAATTAGAAAACAACTCAAAGTTGAGGTAAGGAAAATTGGTTACTTTTAAACAATTTTATATTCCTTATTGTGGAGCTATATTCCTTATTAGGCTCCACAATTACTTAACTTTGATTCTAATTGTCTTGACATAATACATGGAGAAGAGCTCTTCATCTATTGATGAATTTCATCATTGCAACCAGATCTAGCGACAATAATTCTTTTAAGTTGAAGAAATTATTTGGAGGATAAGTTAGTTGCCCTTGATCTTCTTAAATTTAAGCTCTTCAATGGATGCTTGTAAAAAATGACATGTTTAATTGATGAATGCTTATTAATGGTGGTCCATAATAGATGGGATATGAAGCAAATTTGTTAGGAATGTGCTATATGCTTGTATGTTTCACACCCTTGATAGATTGCAAACATGTCCACAATATGTTTTTGGTCATTTTTCAAAGTGGGTTTTTTGATTATTTTGTTTTGTAATATCATTTAGTGGTTTTTTACAAGATGTATATCTAAATAATTGCAAATGGATTAGGGTTGTGTATACACTTGAAAATGGTTAATAATAAATATTAATTAAATTCAAGCTATTGAATTAATTAAATAAAGTCATCTACAATGTAATTGAATTTAATATTTGATTATATAGTTTATCTTTAATTAATTAAATTCAACTTGTTCAACATCACCCATGGCTATTAATTAATTCTTTTGAATTAATTAACTCATAAAATCTCTCACCTACCACTAAATGACAAATTGAAATCAACTAATGACAGACAAGGGACAAGTTCACATGGATCTCTAAAAGGCTTTGCTATCTTGCCCATCCATTCCTATGAGATGATCTTGACCAGTCATCATGGACCCTTAACTCCAACCACATCTTGATCATGGTTAATCATAACTCACCCCCAGGACCTTGAGAAATCCTATAAATAAGAAGCATTCTTAGTGCAAATCACCCACTTTCATCCAAGTATCCACATTATACTCATTTTTGTATCCATTATAGAAATTGCATTTGCGTAGTGTTATAATGTTGAATTCATCTTGCATCATTTACCTTACAATTGTATTCATAATAGCTTAGACCTTCATCATATCATTAATTCTCATTTTCTAAGTTGTCACCATTGTAATCACCTAAAATTGGCCTGGTCTAATCAGAGGCCTAAATATCAGTTGAATTGTCCTAGGACCTAATCCATGTATCAAATCCAACCTCAATCCTGATTATGCGAGTGTATCTAATTTGCTTAAATAATTCATAAAAAATCAGAAATCAAATGATCAAACATAAAAGGTTCATCATCAAAGAAGAGTGAATTAGTTCATTAATTAATCCTAGCCTAATTAATTAAATGAAACTCAAAAATACCTTGGCTAGAGTTATTAATTAAGTGAATTAAATAAATGTCCTATTATTCACTCAAGCACAAAAGGACAAATGACTTGGCTCAAGCCAATGAGATCAAGTCCACATGGATCACTCAAGGGTCAATCTTCATTGTTCATCATGACTTCATCCAAGCTATTGAATTCAAATTCAAATATTTCCCTCCAAAAAGAAATATATAAAACCAAGCTCAATCAAGGCATTTTCATAGATTACCTAGATCATTTGCATAAACATAATGCTAATTTCATTCTAAATAGATCATTTCATAGCAATTGCATCTCAAATTCATCATGTTAGATGTAAATCCATCTCAATTTTAGCTTAATCAATCATGTAGATGCACAATTTGATCAATTAGCTTAATTGCATTCAATTGTAGATCAAAATAGCATAAATTTAGACTCATTTTGGTTAAAATCCCTCATTTTAGGAGTGTCAATTACTGATCTAAATGCTTAATTTTGAGAGCAATCCTAATTAGATAGTATTCTTCATGACTAGAAGACAATGAGTTGATTTTGATTGGTTAATTGAGGTTATTTGATGTATTCTTTGTACTAATTGTAATATTTAAAAATGGATGGTTCTTTAAATGTTTAGAATGTAGCATATAAAATGGTTGTTCATTAGAATGTAAGATTAGAATAATGATGTGGGGTAGCAATTGAATGTATTGTTATTATTAGATGAATTGTATTGTTGAGATAGTGGAGAAGGTAAGATTGTCCTCTTAGCCCCAAATTTCATAAAGGAAAGATCCACTTTGATCAACCATAAGAAAATGGTTAATGCACAAATGCATCGATCGATTGGAAATAAGAAGGAAGAAGAAAGCCTTACAATCCTGAATAATGGATGGAGAGTATATAATAGAATTGATTGATAGCTTAATTGAAATGAATTGAAGACAAGTACTAACGTCAAAATATAACAGATCTGGAAAAGCCTATTTTATGATGTCTATGTCAGGTTTCGGGAAATTCTGCAACCGGATCTAGAACAGAAATGCAGAGACAGACAAAACCCAGAAATATTTTCTTTTTCTGAGTCAGGTTGACCTTGACCTCTTTGGCGGGGCGCAATTGTACCCCAAAATGTTTGACCTTGACCTGCACTGCTCCGACAAAAATTCTATTCGCGGATCGCAAAAGTTGGCCGAAAAGGGTATCCAAATCTGATCTGAAATTCACTGTCCTATACCTGTACCTACAAGAAAAATGGTTTTTTTTGTTGGGGAGGGGTTTGCCTTGGTCAAACCCCAATTTTGGAATTACCCTTAAAGTATAATTGAAATTACATAAATAAACAAAACAAATAAACCAATTCACCTTGCTTGTATAGAAACCCTTGAGGAGGATTCGAATCCTTGGATCCACAAGTATGTATGCACCAAATGAATGTAGAATGTAGGATGTAGGATGTCTCAAATCAATTGCTTGTAGATCTTTAACACCAATCTTGAATGGATCTTGGAGTAGGAAGAGGCTTGCATGGATGTGGATGGAGAAATATTCAACAAGAGGGCTCCATAGAGCTTGAATCCTTCAATGGATAGCAATGGATCTCCTTGATGAATTGAATGCTTGAATGTCTTTGAATGCTTGAGAGTAGATGCTTGCTTCAATAGCTCATGCATAGAGCTTGGAAGGATGAATTTGCTTCTTGCGTCTTATCATTTTTTATTTCACTTAGAGAAAATGAGAGGAGAAGGCTTCCTTATATATGAATCTAGGGCACAATCTTCTAGAGAGGCCTACATAGGAGAATTAAATTCCAATTAGACCTATACCCTTAGAAGTGGACCTATATTAAATATAATTTCAAGGGTCATTGCCTCGAAGACCGAAACAGTCGACTCAGAAGCGGGATTTAAATCTTTCTGAAGCCCGACATTTGGAAACCCTGAAAAATATGA
Source organism: Thuja plicata (assembly GCA_018584345.1). Classification (NCBI taxonomy): domain Eukaryota; kingdom Viridiplantae; phylum Streptophyta; class Pinopsida; order Cupressales; family Cupressaceae; genus Thuja; species Thuja plicata. The sequence continues at coordinate 502,231 of MU217095.1, read as the reverse complement.
AATCTGGACCCTAGGTCAGGGTCGATGTCGACCTTGATCCTGAGGTCAATAATCTCAGGTTTGTAGTTTAGGATGTCAAAAATAGGCCGGAGAGAAGTGGAAAAGGGGACAAAACAAGGGTAAAAACCAGATCCAAGTCAGAGACCCATTCAAGGCGCTTGACATGACCCCAAACCACTTACTCGGAGGGCTAAACCAGTCCAAAATGGAAGTGCTTCCATTTTCCGACGATACATTTAGCCCCCACTTTAGCAAGAGTATGGACTCGATGCAAACTCTTGGTAAAGGAGATCATAGAGAAAATATAATCTTATTGAAATCAAAAGGGACAAAGGAATCATCAAGCCCCTAGGGACTGAAGTCTTTATCAACCCTAAGATTACGATAAGAGAGACATCACCAATCAAAGAGAAAAAGAGAGAGGGTGTGATTACCTCACCCAATGAGAACCTATGTTCCATTGTGAATCACACAAGGAAAAAGTGCAACGGGAAAGATGGAGTTTAACCGCCTAGTGAATGTGGCTACTCACTAGTCAACCCATCAAGGATTTACTCTTAGGAATATTCTACTCCAAAAGAGAAAAGCCAAAACATAGAGAGACCCAGTCTTAAGGACACCTTCCGACCTTAAGGGATCAAAAATATTTGTATATTGAAACTGGAGGGATCAAGAGACCCTATAAGGTAAAAATATATGCTTTAAGGATTAGTCTCTAATCCATAAAGGGAGAAAAGTGTTAAGTTTTGAAAATATTTTGAGTGTGTGTGTGCCAAAAGTGAGTAGAGCATATGCCCCCATGTTAAAGTCATTGCTAACACTTTAACAGGAGCAATGACTTTAACGGAAACATAAACAACTCCAGTGATTACGTTTCCACTACAAGATGCCCCCAAGCGAAGACAAATCAAGGGAAATACCACATAAACATACAGAGAACACATAAGGGATCTACCTACCGTGGGGTTAGTATGATCATAAGATAATATGTATGTATAGATATGATATTATTGCAAATGAATTGACATCATTCCCCAAAGAAAGTAGAACTACAATCACAATGGAGGAAAAAAAATGCAAGAGTTATGAAGAAGAGTCTTTTCAGACCACAACATGGAGACAAAAAAGAATTAGTGCTACCATGTTGCAAATCCAAGCGGACTACATAAGGCAAACATTTACGAGCAATAGCACAAGTACAACATAACATGAAAAATATATATAGAAGAATAGAGATACATATAGAAGAATTGTACAATAGGTTTGATTCCTTTATCACATTGTACCAACAAAGTAACAAGGGTCATATAAAAGAATCTAACAAACATTTAGCAAATACAGTACGGGAGAAGCACAGTACAATAGACAAACACATAAAAGGCTACCATAAAGGACAAACCAGTCAAGCCCATCACCTACTCTCCCCATCTTGGTTTATATCATTTAGGGAAGGTGGGCAACTCGCAAGAGGGACTATATCCAACACTGTAGGAATAATAGCCAATTCCAAACAAGGATCCTCTTGAGAATCACGATGTTCGATTCTAGGTGTAATGATCAATTGTGTGGAAAGCATATGAGGTAAATTAGTATCAAGATCAATAGTCTCATATTCATCATTAGCATCAATAGGATCATCCAGAGTATCTTCTTCATCAAGATTAATCAAAATATAATCTAAGATACGAATGGAATCATCATAATTATTCATCTTAACATCATTATTAACATTAACTTCCTCCAACACATCAGGCATAGGCTGGTCAAAAGAAGGTAAAGAATTTTGGAGAACAGTAGCACGGACCCTAGCATTAGCCCGACGCTTCTTACGACGTTCATTGGCAGATTTGTTATGTTTTGTCTTGTTTGAAATATGTTGAGAACTAGGAGGAACAACAAGTGGTTCCTTCACAGGTTCTATAGGAGGATTAGTAGGATTTGCAGTAGGCTGAAAAGCAACACTAGAAGTTTGATTAACAGAACTGGAAGAAATGGATAAAGGAGGTATGGAAGGTGTAGGTAAAAGACCACGGTTAAGATCCATCCGAGGCATGCTTAACTCACGAATCTTGCGATGTTTATAGGCTTGATATGAGCGAAAAAGGTTATCAGGTCGAGAAGAACATGAATTAGGTAATGAAGGCCAAAAGAAGTCAAGGGTAGCACAATCCCTAGGCCTAAAAGGTTGATATAAGCTATGATTAACCGTCTTCACCTCTTCATCATGAATAAACTTAATACACTTATGGATAGGAAAAGCAATGGCACACATGGCAGTCAACCAAGGCAAACCAAGCTTAACTTGAAATTGATCTAAAGTAGGGACAAAAAGGAATGTAGTGTCCACAAATTTACCACAAAGTTCAACATGTAATTAGTAGAACTAGATGATGGATAGAGAAAAACATTACAAGTTTGAATCCACACATCAAATGTATCATAATAATCACGTTGTAAGTTCTTCATAAAAAGGTTTTCTTCAGTGATGATATTGACTAAGGAAGTAGGATCAACAAGGAAAGCACGCGTAGGTATCTTAGCAATCCTAGCATAAATGTAAAGGGGACCATCAGGAGCTTTAATGGTCTCAGAATCATCAAAGGTGATCGAGAGTTCTCGAGGTCTTTTATCCTTAGGTTGTTTTGAAGGTTTAGATTGAAGTTTCGGTTTAGGTTGAGGTGGAGGCGAAGGATCTTGAACAATAGGTTGAGATGAAACAACACACTCCAAATGGTTAAAAATATGGTTGAGATCATCCATCTTTGAATCATAAACAATATCTACATAAGATGGTTGAACAATGGTATTAGTATCATGTGTAGGCAAGGGATTCGTATAGATTTGAAGGTTTTGATTAGGAGGAGAGACAAATTTGTTCCCACTATCATCAAAATGATCAATAGATAAAGCATTAGAATCAATTAAATCGTGAACCTTATGTTTTAGGGAATAACACTTCTCAATATCATGGCCATTTTGACGATGGTATTGACAAAAGGCTTTGGGATCAAAGGATTTTGATGCCATTAGTAGGAAGAAGAGGTCGAATAGGAGGCAAAGTAATCATATTAGCAGTTAACAATTTAATCATTATAGAATGTAAAGATTCAGAAAGAGGAGTAAACATACGATTTAAATGAAAAGTAGTGGATGTAGAAGTGGCATTGTGGGATGCAACAACAACTTGATCAGCAACTGCATTTGCTTGTTTATTGATTTTGACATAGTTGTTAGGCTTCTGAAACTTGTTGGGATTAGGAGCAACATCACTTTATCAACTGGAACAAGAGCCATTAGAGTGTTTCTCTCAAATTGAATCACTTGTAATTGATAATGATGAAGCGCTGCATAAAGTTATTGAAAAGAGGTAAATTTAGTAAGCAAAATCTTATCTCTAATATCCTTCTGCAAATTTTAAATAAACATATGCTGAATATCAATATCAGGAACATGATAAGAAATCTGAGCATACAAATGCTTAAATTTACCAATAATTTCAATCAATTTTTCCTTAGTATTCTGTTTACAATGCATCAAATCAGTTAAGGACACTTGCAAACCAATGTTATTTTGGAACTGTTGGATAGAGGTATTAGCAAATTTTGGAAAAGAATCAATAGAATAAGGAGGCAAGGAACAATACCATTGCAAGGCCTTATCATGAAAAGTTCTAGCAAACAACTTGGCTAAAATCCTATGATCATGAGCATAGTGACTACAAAGGATTTGAAATAGTTTAACATGAGTGACAGGATCTCCCTTACCAGTGTAATTCTCAAGGCGAGACATATCGGATTGCTGAGGGACAGGAGCACAAATAATGTCTAGGGATAAAGGACTACCCATGTCACATGTAGGAATACTAAACTTGGATTGAGTTAAGGATGCAAGTTGTTGTAAAGAGGACACACTTTGAGCCAAACTAATAATTGTGGAATCATTAGAAGAAATAGGAGGCATAGAAACATTTGGAACACTAGGAAAAGTATAGGAAACAACAGAAATAGAAGACACAACCGGTGGAACACTTGGAACCACAGTTGGAAGAGGATTGAAATAAGTAAAAGGAACACTATGGTATGAAGGTTGTGAGGTAGGTAAAGATACCAGTGGAACACTCACAGGAAGAGATGGAGGTGGAAGATGTGAAGCTAGGGGATTGGAAAATGTAAGAGATGTAGTTACTAAAGGAGGAGTATAAGTAGGATTACTAACTAAAGGAACCAAAGAAGGTCCCACACTAGTGACAGGAGGAGTAAATCCTAAATCTTGAGCCTCTTGAGCTAAAGGTTTAACGTTTAAATGCACAAGATGAGTAATACCACACAAGTGATTAACACCTTGATCAATATCACGATGGACTTTCTTAAGAGCCTCTATAGCTTGAATAGAATCTTGATAATGGTTTTCTTGAATAAGCCAATTTCCCATTTTATTAAGTTAAGTTGACAGTTTTTGGACTTGTTTAGGAGGAACTCTTAAAGTATCATCCTCATCATGAGATGGGTGAGAAGAGTTATGCTCCATAGAAGGATTGGAATCATGAGTGATCAAATTGTCATAAGGGATCCTAAGGAAAGGAGAGGAAGACTCAGGATCAAAGGAACCCATAAGTCTATGATTACTTCTAACCGGGATATTGTAGGTAGGACTAGAGGTAGTAAAGCTCATACACCAATACAATGTAAATGAACTAAACTAAGAAAATATAAATGCAAGAACATACAAGAAGCCTAATCTAATATGCATGCAAGATCTAACATGAAATGTAAATCTAACACCAAAAAGAAAGAGTTATCTATCGCGGGTTCACCAAAATGTAATATTTAAAAATGGATGGTTCTTACTTTAAATGTTTAGAATGTAGCATATAAAATGGTTGTTCATTAGAATGTAAGATTAGAATAATGATGTGGGGTAGAAATTGAATGTATTTTTATTATTAGATGAATTTTATTGTTGAAATAGTGGAGAAGGTAAGATTGACCTATTAGCCCCAAATTTCATAAAGGAAAGATCCACTTTGATCAACCATAAGAAAATGGTTAATGCACAAATGCATCAATCGATCGGAAATAAGAAGGAAGAAGAAAGCCTTACAATCCAAACAATGGATGAAGAGTATATAATAGAATTGATTGATATCTTAATTGAAATTAATAGAAGACAAGTACTAACCTTGAAATATAACAGATCTGGAAAAACCTATTTACAGATGTCTGTGTCAGGTTTTGGGAAATTTTGCAACCGGATCTGGAACAGAAACACAAAGACAGAGAAAACTCAGAAATATTTTCCTTTTCTGAGTTAGGTCGACCTTGACCTCTTTGACGGGGCACAATTGCACTCTAAAATGTTTGACCTTGACTTGCATTGCTCCGATGGAAATTCTATTTGCAGATCCTGAAAATTGGCCAAAAAGGGTATCCAAATCTAATCTGAAATTCGCTGTCCTATACCTGTACCTTCAAGAAAAATAGTTTTATTTGTTGGGGAGGGTTTCGCCTTGGTCAAACCCCAGTTTTGGAATTAACCTTAAAGTATAATTGAAATTACATAAATAAACAAAGCAAATAAACCAATTCACCTTGCTTGTATAGAAACCCTTGTGGAGGATTCGAATCCTTGGATCCACATGTATGCACCAAATGAATGTAGAATGTGTTAGATTTGAGGAAAATAAAGCCACCCAAGAACACCTGCATGCACGACTGTCACATAAAGAAGCAAGATACAGACAGAAAGAAGAACAGAGAGCTATGGCGGCCAAAAAGTCAAAGACTTAAAATCCATGTTGAACGAAAAGAATTTCTATTAACAACAATACTGAATACAATCTCCTTAATGAAAAGAAAAGCGGTGAGTCCTTATAAAAGGATACCGAAACCCTAAAGAATTATAAGCTGCCTAAGTATAACTTAAGCATAGAGTATAATAGACTAATAATTAAATGAATTAATTATTAGCTATACTATGACTACTCTAACACCCCCCCTTAAGTGTAACTTAGGGAGAAGCAAAACAGCTAAAAACTACTGCAGAAAGCAGGAAAGATGGGTCCCGACAACAAGGCCTGATCAAGTACCCAAGTACAAGAAAATAACTAGATGAAGGAAACTAAGCCTTCAATCTAGGGAAAGTCCCAGAGAGAGGAACAAGAATGAGCAAGAAGCATCTCCGAAGCATGTAGTTGAAAACTCTGTCAGAAGAGACTGCTGGAACCCCCACTGAAGTGCATGACCAGGTAGAGAAGAAAATGTCTGAAGAGCTGATCAATCGAACCAGGAAGCAATAGAACCAAAAGGTGAACCCCCCCATAATGCCGAACAGGGAGAGGTGACAGGAACACTGAAATGCAATGCCAGAAATGTCTGCAGAAGAAGAACCAGGAACACCAATAGTGCAACAGAAGTACAGACACAGGATAAAGGGCGGTGTCATCGAGACACAACATGGGCTAATGTAGTGGAAGGTACGCTCACTTGACAAAGGTGGATGCGCCTAAAATGACATAAGCATCATAAACCCCCATGGCACTTTATAACAGAGTGCGAGTACAAAAACCATACAAGGTGTACAAGATCCTCGATATACAGAAGAAGGCACTTTATCTCAGTGCGTTTACAGAATAAAGATGCATCATAAGAAGTATACAAGCTCAGAAGTCAGAAAGAAGAGTGAGCTAAAATATCAGAAAAAGAGATCCTAGGACCTGTAGACCCAAGCAATCCACCAGAGTGCATAAACTGCCAAACTCAGAGGAGAGAAAACCTAGAACAGAATCTGGGAAAAATACCTTTGTAACTGAATAGTTCACTGAACCAGCTTTTCGACGATATCTGGTTTGCCAAAAACGGAGTCCGAATGAGCCAGATATGACTCCCGGAAGGCAAAAACAAATATCGGGCTTTGACAACAAAAAAAACTGTCAAAACATTAGAACCAAAAACCCTAACTATCATCATCAGAAAGTGCTCGGAAAGAGCTTTCTGACGGTATATGGAAGTCAGAAAAAGACCCCCGGATGATCAAGATAGAGCGAAAACAGTCCAGGAGGATCAGAAAGGCCCCAAAAAGCAAAAAATAATCCCCTGGGGCTAAAAAAAGTAGGCCCCCGGGCTGGGCCTAAGCCCCTTGTCACCCATGTGACCAGCCGCCTAAGAAAATAAGCCCGCGGGGGCTACCAAAACGCCGCTCGGGCGGAGCAGAGGCGGTGGGCGCCGGGGCGGTAACAGGTTGGAGGTGCGCCGGCGGCGGGTGGCGCGCAGGCGGCACGCGGGTGGCGCTTGAGCGGCGCGCGGTCAGTGGCGGCGGGTTGGCTGCGCGCGGGTGGCAGGAGGCGCGCGGGTGGCGCATTTGTAAAATGCCAAATTTGCCCAAAAAAAATAGAAAAATGTTTTTTTTTCTTGAAAACCGTGCCCGTACGGCCCTTGAAGGCCAAGAAATTTCTCCCCGAGGCTCCGGTGTCCAAATCGGACGTGCCTTATATGGATTCTGGGGTTTTTGGGCCTTTTGGACGCAACCGTGAGGTCGGTTTTGGTCCAAAGTGCCCCAAAAAACAAAGACCCCCAGAACCAATGAAAAATGCCAGAAAAGACTGGAGAACTTCAAACCCCCGAACTGCGATGAGCTTGCTTCAAAAAAGCCAGAATAGCGAGCAGCAGGAGAGCTCTGATACCATGTTATATTTGAGAAAAATAAATCCACCCAAGAACACCTGTATGCACGACTGTCACATAAAGAAGCAAGATATAGACAGAAAGAAGAACATAGAGCTATGGCGGCCAAAAAGCCAGAGACTTGAAATCCATGTTGAAAGAAAAGAATTTCTATTAACAACAATACTGAATACAATCTCCTTAATGAAAAGAAAAATGGTGAGTCCTTATAAAAGGATACCGAAACCCTAAAGGAGAAAACCCTAAAGAATTATAAGCTGCCTAAGTATAACTTAAGCATAGAGTATAATAGACTAATAATTAAATGAATTAATTATTAGCTATACTATGACTACTCTAACAGAATGTAGGATGTAGGATGTCTCAAATCAATTGCTTGTAGATCTTCAACACCAATATTGAATGGATCCTGGAGTAGGAAGAGGCTTACATGGATGTGGATGGAGAAATCTTCAATAAGAGGGCTCCATAGAGCTTGAATCCTTCAATGGCTACCAATGGATTTCTTCAATGAATTGAATGCTTGAATGTATTTGAATGCTTGAATGTTTGAGAGTATATGCTTTCTTCAATAGATCATGCATAGAGTTTGGAAGGATGCATTTTCTTCTTGCATCTTATCATTTTTTATTTCACTTAGAGAAAATGAGAGGAGAAGGCTTCCTTATATATGAATCTAGGGCACAATCTTATAGAGAGGCCTACATAGGAGAATTAAATTCCAATTAGACCTATACCCTTAGAAGTGGACCTATATTAAATATAATTTCAAGGGTTGTTGCCTCGAAGACTGAAACAACCAACCCGGAAGTGAGATTTAAATATTTCCGAAGCCCGACATCTGGAAACCCTGGAAAAATGAAATTTGGACCCTGGGTCAGGGTCAACTCTGACCTAGGTCAGGGTCGAGGTCAACCTTGACCCTGAGGTCAAGAATCTCAGGTCTGCAGTTCAGGATGCCAAAAATAGGACAAAGAGAAGTGGAAAAGGGGGCAGAATAGGGGTAAAAACTAGATCCAAGTCAGAGACCCATTCAAGGCACTTGAAATGAACCCAAACCACTTACTCAGAGGGCTAAACCAGTCCAAAATGGAAGTGCTTCCATTTTTCGATGATACACTAACCAATTGATATAATGATTCATTCAAGTGTTTGTGTTGCACACAAACAAACATATTTTGACACACATTTTTGGTGCCCACCGTAGGGCTCAGGCCTTGATGTTTTCGTCATTTTTGACCAAATTATTCTTGCAAGTTTCAGACACTACAAAACAGTCCCATTTTTGAAAATTCCCCTTCATTTTTGGCAAATATTACTTCGTTTCTAGTGTCAAAGTTTTGTTTCTAGTTTCTCTTATCTCGTTTCCAATTACACTTCTTCGCTTCTAGGAAGAATAAAATGCAGTTTAGTTTCGTCTTTGGTAAATCCTTTTTCATTTCCAAGAATTCTTTTCATTTTTGGTGATTCCTTTTTCATTTCTGGAAAATTCTTGCATTTATGGTAAATATTCATTCGTTTCTAGATAAGTTTCATTTACTGTAATCGTCATTTTGTTTCTGGTAAACACTTCGTCTTGGGTTACTGTTTCTTCATTTCTGGGGTAAATGAACAAAGCACTAAGTTTTTCAGTCTGAATTTTGATTTTAAATTCTAGATCCATTGATCTTTTAGTGTTCTGATGTAATTTCAATGTTCAGATTGAGGGTTTAGCGAGTTTTTGTAGGTCGGTTGCCAATGATTATATCAAACTCAAAAACTACTAATGAAATTTGTTACACTGGTTGCCTAAGTCATCTTCAAGCAAACATTATGCTTTCAATAACTTGATTTCTAGGCACCTAGATCTAATTAGAAGTATAATTTGTACTCGATTTGGTGGATATTAGGAGATTCTGCTCTTTTCCCTTTTTGAAAAAAAACCTAGACATATCTATTTAGTCATTTGCAAATGATCTTTGGTAAATGAACATGTGTTTGATGTACTTGGGAGAAATAAATTGAATATGAGAGTATGCTCTTTTCTCTTTGGGAAAATCATAAATCTAGACCTCAAGCTGCAATCCACTTTTCATTTTTTTTCATTACCTTTAGAGAGCCTGTCGTTGAGGGAAAAATCTCATGAGAAAGACTCAAGTGGGAACAAGGCAAATCTAGCCTCTTCCAACCACTATAATCAAATCCTCCCTTTGAGATTAAAGTCTCGAGAGACAAAGATAGTTCATGCCTGGTATTCGTGGGGCTATAGGTCTCAATCGCGGTTGTACGACCACAATATCTTGTATGATTCATGGACTATCTTTGGAACAGATGCCCTAACTAGACTCTATAGAGTAGAAGCTTACCTGGTTCACCTCCAAAAGTAGCATAATCTTTGTGCAAGGAAATATATCTTTCCTAAAGACACCCACCATATCTATCTCCTAGAGTGTTTTAAAGTTGATAATACGACATTAGAGGTCTCTTTGCGCAGTCTCCTTTGACCATATTCTTCATAGCTCTTGAGGGATACCAAGTTTGTTGGCAAAGATTTTGGTACTCAATCGATTATGTAGGGATACACATTTGCAATAAAGAGTGTTCTTAGTGTGACTTTGGCAAGAAACCCTTCTATTAGATGTTCTATAAAAAACATATTAAGATGACAAATCAAAGAGCCAAAAGACCAACACAACCATGTTAGAGGTTAGAAACCAAAAATCAATTCATATGGACCCCTAAAAATCCTCTTTGTTTTTGAAACGACAGAGTATAGAAGACATCCTAGAATCAAAACTCATACGACAATTTAAGACTAATCATACGAAAAAACAAGGTAAGATGATACTTCGTACGATAATTTAAGCATGTTAGTGCAATAATTCAAATGAAATGAAAACTCGTACAACAATACATATGTAGCGATATGCCATACTATAGTCTAGTGATTTTTTGTACGAGCAGGCATTAAAGTCCATACGATAATGAGTGCAGTTTCAAAAAAATGTCAAAAATATTTAGAATTGGGGCTAAAAATTAGTTCCAGGTCCCACAGTAGGTGCCAAATATGCGTGTGGTAAATGTAGTCTTCAACCTGAAAAAACCAAACACTCAATAGAACATTAGCTCGAGGGTTTGTGATCAATCAAATCAAAACATGACATTATGCAACTACCCTCAAAAGAGGCTTATTACTTCCTAGTTGAGCTAGTGTGATTCTCAATGGATGCTCATTAGTTGGAACTTGGAATCAGTGACTAAGAAAACTCCAAAATGGAAGATTCAAGAGATGGGCATGATGCATGAACTTGCATACTTTTCCCTCAAAAGCATGGAGATGATATGCATGAATGCAAATAAACTAAATGTACGTTAAAGATGAGTTAATCTAAGCAAGATACAACAACATACTGAGAAAATGAAACTAAGATTCCATCTAATAGCAAAATGTATGACACTAAGCTACCATGAAAATGCATTCTAAACATGATCAAAAACCTAGAATCAAAATAACATTATGATGTTAGCTCTAAACTTTTGCCTCTCTTTGAGAAAGGAGAGTTATCCCTTTTATAGGAATTCCCTCAAAATGAATGGTCAAGATTTAGCCACGAAGGGTGGTTGAGATGCAATTCCCTTCAATCCATATGAGCTTGATCTGGGTGGAAGATCATTGATTGGTCAACCTTGTGCTTATTTGGGGGAGAATGAGACAAATTTGGTAATTATCCCCTTTTAATTTATTTTATTTTAATTTAATGTGCTCACACATGTGTGAGGATGTGTGAAGGGATTCTTTTAATTAAAAGTGTTAGGACTTTTAATTAATCCCTATAATTTTCAAGCAGTTAAATGATTTAAACTTTGATTAAGGATTTGATTCAACAAGTTGTTAACTATGCAAATAAGTTTGATTAAATACTTACATAATTAAGGTCTAGCAATAAATGCCTTTGATTTAGGGTTTTTAAGGTTAATTAACCGAAATAGGGACTATGGGCTTACTAGATCAATTTTAGGTGACTATAGTACCTGGCACCAAGTATCAGACATGAGAGTGGCCAAGGATGTGTTGTCGTCTTGAAGGCTAACTTCATGCTTTAATACCACAATAAGGTCTTGAATCCTTTGAGTAATAGTGGGGTCCTCCTCGAGGAACGTCCCACATGGAATGAATTACAGGGTCAAAATTTCCTTGGCCTTTTACATGTTGGTCTCTAATTGATCGAATTCTACACCGCTCACCTGACCGTAGTTGGTGAGGGCTTGTTTCATATGGGTTTTTCTATCTACCTTGATCTGGTTGGATTCCCCTATCCAAGGAAGCCACAAGTGGGAAAAGTTGGTTTAGATATACCCGTTAAGGGACTTAGACCAATTCCTACTTAAGAGCATCTCATATGTTTCAGGGATGTCAACCACTTGGATGTCGATGACACTAGACACCCGGGGTTCTTGGACAAGCTGGATCTGGACATTTTTCAATTCACCTATCATCTTAACAACATGTTAGGGATTTTTCTTGCAGGTTCTTAAAACAATGTGAATGCTTACTCTTTATATTTCCAATTTAACTCATGCAAGATAAATCCTAATTGATGAGGACTAGTTTCTCCTTCTATTTTGAGATCCACAAGCTCAGTTGGGTGTACCTTCAAATGATTACTGATTCTCAGTATCTATTATAGTGGATTAGGGCTTTCACTGATTGGCTAGTTGTAGTTTACTGTATGAATTGATGAAACACTTTGCAGATGACAATAATTAACTAAATACAGAGAATTATGAGCCAAATTATGATCTTGACAATAATAAACATCAGTGAGATAAGGATTCTCATCCTTCTTCCTTTTGGATTTCTCTGAACCTAGGAGGGCTAACCTAGTGATTCTCTCTTGAAGGAATCAACAAACTGAACTGTATTCTCGAATACAATTGCTTAAAACTATATATTCTTTGTAACTGAAGTGTAGATGATTGATTTTTTTTTTTTAAATATTGGATGATGGTTAACTGTTTTCCAAACTCCAAACCAGTGCCTAATCCTTGGGCAAAGAGTCAATATCAAATGTAAATCCATAATAAACATATTAATGGAAACACATGCAATTTAGATAGAATGCCTTACAAACTATCCTTTCACTCCCACACCCCTGTTATCAGATTCTAAAACTAATGCTTAGCTCTCTAGGATCACATGTAAGAATTACTCCTTCCTTGAAAGAACTCACAAGTAATTGCACAATCACCTTGTAATTGGTATATCTAAAATGCCTTGCAAATTAAACATACAAGAGCTAAAACCGAAATATAAAGAGACAACACAAGATATAGAACAGAAATTGAAATGCATTTTATTAATATTGTTACTGCTTCAAATACATTCAATATAAAATAAACACAAGACTCAGACAAAATTGAGTAGTCTGCCTTGCAATTATATTTCACCTCTCATCACCTCCTTTTACAAAATGATATAAATTGCTATATATAGAGTCTAAACCATCTTGGAATCCTTAAAGAATAAGGATGCAACAAGATTCAGATGGTTTTAGACCTAACCCTAAAATATAGAAGAAGACAAAAGACAATAAGACTCCAAGTGGTGGAAGGAAAAATAGGAATACAATCAAATTTGGTCTTGAAATCTCTTGCTAGTTGGCACCTTTGTCTAAAGATATTCTGGATGTCCTCCAATAGTTATTGCGAGATTTAGTAACCGCCATTACAGGCTAACATACACTAATCTTTCTGATGACTAACCTCCCTGTGCTCAAAGATTAGGTGCCAGGTGTCCTTCTACTCTTTATCTATAATGTCTAGGCCAGCTGTCGCAGGTTTCTTTTTCTTGGGCTTTGTGAGAACATTTCATGTTGCAACATCTTCCTCTGCAGGCCAATTAAATCTCTGAATGCTTTCTAATTGTGCTTTTTCCCTTTCCCATCTACCATCTGTTATGCTTTTGACATCTGCCACAAATTTATTGAAATTTGTCTCGGCCTTAAATGCCTCATCCAAGGTTCTATCAAACCTTTCCATATCTAATTCATTGATGTCAGTAATAAATGCCTCTTTACTAGGTAGTAATGAATCAAATTCATTTCTCCATATCTCCACTGCCTTAATCTGGTCATCCTCTGCTCTTATGGAAGGAATAAAATTATTATAATCAAATCCAAACATATTTAATCTGGCCTCTATCTGATTTGCCTTGCCCTTAAAGAAGGACAAGGTTACCCCAATTTGTTCTATCTCATAACCTATTTGTGTGAAAATTTCTGGTAGGTCTTCCCTGAGTGGCTACAGGGTTGTTAATCTCTCAAATAAACTGGTCCTAACTGACCAAGTCCCAAAATAGGGGTTTAATGTTGAAACAAAATTGGTTACCTCAATTTGTAGGCCAGGTAACTTTTTGTAGGCTCCATGTACAAGATCAACCTTATCTTTTAGGATGTTAATCCTATGTTGCAATATATTCAAAAAGGCTTCTAAAGCCATATTGTTCTTCTCTGTATCTCTTTTCTTTGTTTCTTTCTCAATTTCCCCTGCATCCTTTGTTTGTACCTCTACTTGTGCAACTTGCTTAGGCTCAACAGGGGAGGCTTCATTAATCTCTTGTAGCTTTTCAGTCAATTTTGATACTAACTTCTCTAGTGCTTTGATCTTTATCAATCCCAATTCTTTGTCCTTCACAACATGACTTACCTCATAAAATAGCTTTTGATATCTATTTGACATTTATACAAATTTTTCTTCATTGAGATGAGCAAAGTGAGTGAGGGCTTGTGAAATCTCCAAATCCCTTGTATTGTGGATAGACTAGGTTATTTTATCCCCATCCATCTTCTCCTATATATTTAGCAATGATGGCTTTTGGGTCTTGGGTGCTAGAGCCCACATGGCTAGGGTTTGAGATTGTGCATTGTATCCACACCCTTTAATCATATCCCCTACTAGTGTCTCTATTGAAAATTTGATATATGGCTTCCTTCTGATTTGGTCTATAATGAAGGTTGAAGCCAGGTCCCATCCTTCTACAAGTAGCATGGCACTAGACTTTACTAATTGTCTAGCTTCATCTGGGGTCATGTTGTTTGATTTTGGATCATACTCTTGAAGAGTTAGCAAGGCTTCACTTGTTATTGCTTCTCCTCCTTCCAATTGCAGTTGTGCCCCCACTTGTTATTGTTTGGCCCAAATAAGAAAATCCTTGAATTCTTTAGTTTTTATGAATTCATCATCTTTCAAGAATTCTTCCTGTTGCAACTCCCTTTCATCTTGACATAACAAGAGAGACATTTCAACATTTTCATCTGTGTCTTCTCTTTTCTTTTTCCCTTCTCTTATGACCTTCCTCAACTGATGATCATAGGATCTTTTCCCAGTGAATAGTGCACTCACTTTATCCATTTTCCTCTTCTGTGCCTTGACATTAGAAGGCTCCCCGTTTTCCACCTTTTTCTTTTTCTTTGGCAGTTCAACAACTACCTCAACCTCTTGTCCTTGTGTTAAGTCAATTATGTTTTCCTCATTATGAGGTGGTTGATCCATTGGTGGAGGGCTGTGTACTGAGTAACTACTATCACTATATTCTGAGGAAGACTGTTTATTAGGGCCTCTGTCCTTATCCTTTATTTTTTCTTCAAGTTGACTACATAGTGTTCAATAGGATTGAATCATCTTATCTAACCTTTGTAGATAAGGCATACTAGGGAAATAAACCCCAAATGGGATCCCTTTCTTCTTAAGTTGCTTCTCTAAATCCATCAATTCTTGGTACTTTGTTGTCCTACTTGAAATTTCATCCTCTTCTAGGATGTTTCTGATAAGGTCCTCCTCTTCACATTGCTGATTTTCTTTAGTAATTTGAATGGATGGTGTGAAGAGTTTCTTGGCACTTTTTATGAAACCCTCTGTATCAATGTACCTATACAAGGCAACATTCATTCTCTAATGCCTCAACCATCCATTCACAGGCTCATATGCCCTCTTACTAATTGTGAAATCATACACTTGAAATTGCCGAGGTGTGAATGTTCCTTTTCTATGTGGAGCCAAATGCTCCCTATCAGTCAGCATAAGCTGCCATATGAACTCCATGACAACAATCCTCGGTGGTACTCTGTATGGTAGAATGTGTGGCGGTTGGGAGCAACCATAAAATCTTATCAGAGTAAAATTATTGTGGTAATAGAAGTCTCCCCAGTTGTGATCTTCATTCCATTTATCAACAAATTTGCAGGGCCTCAGGAGCTTTAATACTTTGATTGGTAGCCTAGTCATATTGACTCCTAAGCTTCTCAATAATGGATATACAATCCAATTCTGGAAAGCACATAACTCATTCTCTCTAGATGTGTAATTCCATACCCTCAACCAAAGTTGTACAAGGTTGACTTGACCATGATAGAATCTCTTTGGTCTCAAATTGGGCTGGTCCATTATATTGAAATTGTAGAACAAAATTAAGTGCATCAGCAAGGAATATAGTAGGAATTTAGGGCTTCCCTCCTTCTGAATATCCAAAAAACCTTGATGCATCTTTTCAATTACATATTGAATGTAATCATAATCTGTGCTAACATAGGGGCTTTGCAAGTCCAAAAAAATCATTAGAATAGAGAAGATATTCTTTCTCTTCCACTCTCAACCCTTATAACTCTATATAGGGCATAGGAAATGTACTTCATATAAAAGGCCAGGTCCTTGTATAAATAGGGTGCATTGTCACTAGGAATGGGCACTATATAATTTCTAGTTTTTTTTGGCACATGGGCTTGGATCAATTTGGCTATGACACAAGCCTCCCTGGTATATCTAGTAGCTAGGGCTTTCAGATTTATCTATGTTGTGCAAGGGTTGGATATATTGAATGCTTTCATGAATGATGCCCTATCAAGAGTTACTAGGACTGTACCATTATCCTTCTTGATGGTCTTTGAAATTGTGTCATACCTAATAGCTAGTTCCAATAACAAATCCACATCCACAAACACCTCAGGAACTATTAATTTTGCTAACCCTGACGTCCAAGGGTTTGACACAGGCACATGGCCCTCACTATTCTTATGAAAATAATTAAATAAATGATAGCCTGAACAATCAGGTGTCTTTGCATCTCTAATGTAAGCCATATTGTCACCTAGGTATTCATCATTTACCTTCTTTCCCTGATTTGATCTTGGAAGCAGAGCTATGAATTCCTCTGAGTAGTTTCTCTTTCCCTTTTGGTCATCATCACCATCTTCAAAATTCCTGCTAGTTGAAGCTACGCTCATTTCTCTATTCATCTTGTCTATTTTGAATTGCAACACTACTGATCAAATCTCTTTCCTCACTCTGCAAATCTGGAAAAATTTGTTCTCTTGAAAGCACTGATCACTTATGCAAGTTCCTAGCTCTGAAAACTGAAACTTTGGTAAAATGAAATGAACAACGGTAATGCCTACTTATTCAGAGAAATCAATGCACAAATCTTATTTCAAAATCATGAATTCGCAATTCAGTCACTTCTATCATTACTTCTATGTGCTGTGATATCAATTTATCCTCCTAGCCATGGCATTTGAAACTGACAAGTGATCAATTTAAAATGAGTGCTTTTTCATTTAAAACCTGATTATATTCAAAATAGGATCTAGATCTGATATGATTGGCTCATTTATCACAACTCAGCAACTCTTAAAACATGATGTCATAATCCTTATGTTTTGATTGGTTGATGACTATACAACATGGCGCATGAGAAAACCTTATACTTTACCTTGTTCAAACTCTAGTTCTTCTTAGCGACTACGTGACTGTGTGATCTCCTTATCGCTGAGAGTTAGCTTTAACTTTGGTTTTCTTATGAGATTTAACGGTCACCACACAATCAAGACTTTGATCAATGGCTATCTCTTAGTCGCTAAATGAATTTACTTAACTCATATTTCCTTTTGAGATTTTGTGACTAAGGCTTAAAACAACTCTTGTTTAACCTTTGGTTTCCTTCAGAGACTTTGCGACTGTACAAATTCAAAGTCGCTTTAAGATTTTACTGACCTTGAGTTTCTTTTGAGATCATGCGACCATCATCAGATCTTCTTTCAAATGGATGGTTCACGTGAAATCTCACATGCATTTTGTACTTTCTTTATTTAATCTGAGACTTCACGACTACCATTAGATCATCTTTTAATCTAACGATTCGCATGTAATCTCATTAGCTTTATCCTTAACTGCAATTCATCCTGAGACTTCGTGACTAAATCTATCTCCAAGTCATCGGATCAATTTCTTAACCTCGGGTTTGCATTGAGACTTTACACAGAATTCAGATCTCTGAAAGACTTAGACACATGTCCATATCTGCATTATCACCGCTAAATTGCTGAAATTTCTTTGACTTGTTGACTTCTATCAGCGAATTCACGCTATCCATTAGATCTTTTCTCTTTCACGGTTCAGATCTCTTCATTGCAAATTTTACTTGAGCTTTACTTAACTTTTATTAACCATAGTTCTTATTGAGACCTCGCGACTAACTGAATCTCATTATTGCTGAATAAATTATCTGACTCAAGGTTTACTTCAAGATTGAACGCCAACCTTTAGATCTCCCTCTAATATGATGACAGTCGCTATATCTCATATAATTTTTCTCAACTGAGATTTTACCTTGCGACTTAACACTAGCCACAGGATCAATCTTAAATCGGGCGGTAGTCTCTTTATCTCACAGCCTTTAACTTAACCCTTTTTTTCATTAGAGATATCGCAACTGAATGCATTTAACTCATCTCTTAAACCTTGGTTCACTTGTGAGACACCGCGACTGTGCAAATTCAAAGTCGCTTTATGAATTCTTAACTGAAGAGTTTATCTCGAGACTTCACGCCCACAGCAAGATCATCTTGCAAATCAACGACTATCGCTGAATCTCATGAACTTTGACTTAACTCTTATTTTCTTTCACGATCATGCGACTGCATGAAAACTTCAACCCATCTTTAAATCTGATCTGTTTATGAGAATGCACGACTAAATGATCTCAAATTTGCCAAAGGATTCATTAACCTTGGGGTTTTGAACAAGACTTTCCGCGAACCACGGGATCAAGATCTTCATCAACGACCCACGTGAAATCTCCTTAACATTTAAAGCATATTCTTTTCTCATGGAGATAATGCGACCAAGCATCTCGCTGAGTCTCAAAAGAAAATGGAATATTCTTTCAGCTTAAAGAGACTCTGCGACTAACTTCTAAAACATGAAAAAGGTACATGACTTAAGTGACTTGGATCTTTTCATGAAAAAGTGACTGAAAAATAGAAACCATTTTAAAGAACTAGGGTTTTTATCTTGAATACGAATGAAAACTGACCTTGGACTTAGGGTTTTACACACTTCTTTGAATTTCAAGGCTCAAAGACCATCATTTGCAGAGAAATTTTGATAGCATTAGATAGGATTTTGACATTTAATGTAGGAAACTGACTAGGAACTCAAAAAATTTTAATAGCAAGTTTCAAAACTGGAAATACAACCAACACAACAGTCTTGTCTAGTTGAACTACTGCCCCTTTGGATGGTGTGGGAACCAATTCATGCTTCTTACAAATGGATAAAGGCATAACATTACTTGAAGCTCTAGAATCTACCAAATAGTTGTGCAAGTTATTATCATATATTTTGAGGCTGAGTAGGAAGGGAGGGTCCTCTATATTTCCCCGGAACACAGTTGCATCAACATTGTCAAAAGTGACAGTCTTTGGTGGGTGATTGGAGGTTTTCAGGTTCTCCAGATATTGTAAAAGGTCCTTCCTTTGCTCGGTACAACTAAGAAGCACCTCCATCAAGGTCATGGTGGTAGAGGTGTTTTCCATCACTTTCATGATGTCGAGCCGCCTCTTTAGGATCCCCTAACCTTTTCCTGTGAATTCCTTGGTAGAATGGGGGATAGACCCCTTTGGATGGGGCGGGTCAAAGTTTGCAAGGGGATCTGGAGGGATATTGATATTTTTTAGGGGAATTGACGTCATGAAGGGACCTTTGTTAGACTCACTCCTTGTGTTATAGGAGCCCGCGAGTTGGTGAAAGCATTAACTTCAAAGGTGGGGATGAAATTATTGAAGAACCCTTGCAGATCGGGTTCTTCCTTGTCTTCTTCATCTGCTCTAAAAAGATAGTTTCAAAAGAAAAAGTAGAATGTTGGGGCTTAGCTGAGGATTCTGGAGGAGTCAAATCAGTATGTGATTATCGCTCTGACTGGGAGATCTAAATGATCTTCTCAAGAGTAGCACATTCACCTCGGAATGAGAGCTAGTATCGTGTAGCCGAAACCAAGTGGTCAAGGGGTGAAATTCAGAAAGATGTGCGGTGTGATTGGGACATGCACCCCCTTGACTGCCAGACTGGTTCGAGATGACACCTTTGTTGTTTGACGTGTTGTTTCATTGTTAATTGTTTAGCCAAAAATTGTTATGGTTGTTGTTGTTGTGATAATTTCAGGGTCCATAGTTGCTAGAATTCTTGTCAAAAGAAAACATTTCCCCGTTGAGAGGATTTGTGGTTCTAGGATGCAGAGGGTCTAATTTTTTATTTGTCCCATGTTAGTAGTAAGCGAGGACACGAGTCGCTGGAGGGATTTGACCTTGGTGGATAATTGGGTGGTTTGGTCACAATATAACCGGTGGGTTTGTAGTAGCCATCAGAGCTACAAAAGGTAGTTCATTGGATGTTGAATCTTGGAAGAAAGGTATCCTAAAGAGCTGAGGCTTCATTTATTGTGGTTGTGTCTAGGGTGAATACTCCAAATCTGGAGGAGCGTGGACAGGAGTGGGGTAGGCATATCAGGATACTGGATTCATCGTTGGGGCACCCATTGCCATTTTAGTATTTTACCCGTCCCCCCCGCATAGGCACTTCCCTTGGGTGGCATGTTGTACGAAATGCTTTGTCCAATACCATCGGGAGTCTTACTCAATTTTTGAGACAATTCCAGGGCAACGTTGGAGACTTTTGTTAGGGTGTCCCTCTCATTTGTAGTGGTAGTTCTCTAGAGGAGGGTTGCAACAAAAGGGTCCAGTGCGTTGAGATACGTCTAGATGGTCACCTCAGTAGATGGGATGAAATGAACCATAGATCATTTTAAATTCCTCTAGAACCGATGGTTGAAGGTTTCGAGAGGTTCATTGGGTTCCTTTCTGATGTAAATGAATTGGTTGAGGGACCAAGCAGGGTCCGCATGAACCCAAAATTCTGCTAAGAAATATTCTTCCATACCTTGCCAACTATTGATGGAGTTGGAGGGCAGGTTCAAATACCATTTTAACTCATTTTACCCATTGGAAAGTAGGAACATTCTGCTCACCACATCTTCATATTGGATATAATTCCTATTCATGACATCCTTATAGGCTTGCAGATGTTCTTCAGCAGTCTGGGGACCTAGGTGTTCGTATTTTGGGCATATCTTCTCTGGATGCAGAGGAATATCGTTCACTACATTAGGGAATTTCCACATTGGGGAGCTAGTGTTGTTGAAATATGCAACCATTGGAACCGTCAAAATTGTGAAAGTTGTATTTGTCCCTACACCAGACTGGAAAATCAGGGTACTTTGACAATTTGTAGGCCCAAATACGTGGGTCGAGGGATATGTTTTCATATTAGTTCTTTTTCCTCAGACGGGAGGTCCAAGTTTGGAAAACTCTCCAGGGTCTAGGTCGATCGAAGGATTGTCTCAAATCTTAAGGGTGAGAATGAACCTAACCAATGGAAAGCTTGGTTTCTAAAACTAGTACTCGAGGAACTGTCTAAAGGAGTGGTCTCGAAGTCTTCCAAAAAGGATGAGCTCATGCTCTCCTTCTTTATGTTGACGGGACTTTGTAATGGCCTCATCAACAGGGTGAGAGTTGTCACCAGGTGCCAGAGTACCAACCAACTTTTCCTTAAGAGTTTTACCAGGGAGCAATCTCTCCTTGCCTCCAATTACGTAGTAGTCAGGTCATGATGGTGTGGGAACAACCCAGTTGGGCAGGTGGTTGTTTTATGTTAAGGGGTCTGTTGGTTTTAACTCATTGAATTTTGGGGACTTATAATAGGTGGTGTTTCTTGCAAGTAACAATTAGCTTTGACAAAGAAAAATATAAAAAATATAGGCCATAGTTAGAATAAAAATCTATCAATAGTCATATTATTAATTTCCAAACATCAACAATGCTCTAGACAAGGAACCAACAACAATACCAAATGCATATATGATCATCAACCAAACATACATCAGTGGCGAAGCAGAGTATTTCATTTAACTGTAAAGGAATTGAAGCAGAGGACATAAGGAAGCATACAACATGAAAGACATTCATTAAATCCAAAACTAAAGACAACGCAATGGATATCACCAAGAGTAATCTTTTATTCCTTCATTGACTTCAAGAGCCAGCATCACTGGTTGGTACATCCATGGCTCTGACGGAGCATTAATCTACTGATATTGATCAAATAACTAGGCTAAGAGCACGAGAGTAACAATCATTATGGATAGAAAAATCATCAATTTTTTTGACGCTTGGAATGGCGTTGGAATTTTTATTTATAGACATGGCTTGATTTTCTACATCTGGATCTTCAACTTATACAACCTACATATTTACATTAAATACAATATTCATAGCTAGTACTACCTACGTTGTCAGAATCATCCTTATTTTATGTTATAATGATTGAAATAAATAGAAGAGAAAAATGAAGAAGGAGAAGAATCTGGGGAACCAATCGTCGAGGAGACACCATCGTACATATGGATCTGACTTATGCATTTTGGGTGTCTCAAGCTAGGTGCTCCATAAATGCAGAGGAAGCTCCCTATCCTCGGGTTCTTTCCCTATACATCAAATATTTATTGTTGGTTTGGTGCCTCAGGAGTTGGAAATATGTGTATTATCTCCTATCCTTCTTTTGTCAGCTCCATGTTGTATTTTACTTGCTAGGCCTCTAATAGAAGACTGACAATGAATTAGAATAATGGTCGATCGGCCTAGGGAGAATCATCAATACAGACCATCATAAAGAATACAAGAGTGAAGTTCAGAATTCCACACTCTAGGAGCTTGCACTCAAAGAATAATGAATAGAAGAATAGACTTGCAAGAGAAGAAGTTCTGGAACCCAAAAGATTTATTGCTCCTAAAACTTCCTAAAGGCCTCAATTATCTTAGTTACACCCTATTCGTCCACCTCCTCCAAACAATCCATGTAGCTAGTCGCCTTATCAAGATAATCCACTTCATCTAAGACCTTTCTTTTATCTCAGTGGTGGCCCTAGTGTCATCATGAGCCTTCAACATCAATTGGGTGAGATTTCCCATTATCTAACTATCAAAATCTCCTAGTGGCGGGAACCAGACATCATCTAGCTCATGAAACTTAAACAATAAACAATCAATGAGATAAAATCCTTCGGGGCTCACTGGATTTGAAGATGTAACTTCTTAGATGAATAACGTATACTTGTCCATTGGATTTCAGACTGTAGCCACATGAATGTCTAAAACCATCACCATTTTCTTTCTTGTCCTTATTCGGAATGCAAGTTTGGAGTACTGGATCTTTGGGAACTCATAAATTTCAATCCCCAAAATTCTAGTTTTGGCTAGATTTTCCTCCCCTAGACTCAAATTTTCTTCAAGATTGTCCTTCCAGTCCTCATATTTCTCATAATGGGCCTGCCATTTTTAGAGGAGCCTATTTAATTGGCCGATAATTTTGCTGGTCTTGTACAAATCCGTGAGGGATTCCAATAACAAACTCTAGACTACCTTCAGTTGTTCACTTATCTGTTCATCCATAGCTAGTGTCTTTTTCTTCATGTTCTGAACTGCATCTATGTCGCCTTGTGGAAGTGGCATTCTGAAGGTGGAGAACCCGAGCATTGCATAAGAGAGGGAAAGTTCCAATTCAGTCAAGAGCCTCTAGAGATTTGAATCTAAAGCTTGGAGCTCTTTTCCTCTTTTGATATTCTTTATAGTACCAGTCATGGTTTGTCCGGATTGCTTTATCTAGGAGACCCATCTCTCCTCTTCGGTCTCTTTGGCCAAGGGAAATCTCTATTATAGTATAATATTTGGTTGCTACTTCAAACTCATCCTTGTCTCTTGATGGGGAATCCACCATGCTTCCATCTGGTTCACTTTGGGTAGTGTGGAGGGTACAAGCTTTATTGAGCTTCTTTACCACCTACTCTTTGACCAACATTTTGGAAAGAGATAGAGGAGCTGATATCTTTGTTGACATTTTTCCCCTTTGGGACTCTACCAGCCATTGTGGAGGGCCTTGTGCCTTTCTCATCACTTATTTTAAACTTGAGGTACCTCCAGGCATTTTCTCAAGCTCCTCCATTATTGTGTCATTAGTGTTATCACTGGGATTATTACCTATATTTTCTCCCCCATCTCTATATCATTTCCTGGGATATTTTCTATGGGCAGGGAAGGTTGTGGAGGCTGTAGAATCTCAACATCTTGGACTTCTTCTTGTGGAAGTCCTAAGGTTTCCCCTTCTTTGTATGTTTCTAGGGGAGGAAATGGGCCTTGATCACGTGTTAGAGGTTAGAGCATAGCATCTAGGGATAGGGTTGTTCATAAAGGTCTGGTTTCCTTAGAGGCTAATAGTTGCTCTTCAATATTTTTACTTTCTTGTTCTTTCTCTTCTTCTCCTTTTCTCTCAGCTTATTTTTATAGGTGCTCTTCTTCTTCCAATTGGGAACATTTTTGGGCCTCTTCAATCTCCTCCTCCTTCCAGAGGGTATCCATATCCTGTCCTCAGACCACCTCCTCGATCGCTCTCTCTTCATCTACATGCAGACTGTCTAACTCATCCACTTAGAAGAAGTCATAAAAATTTGTATGAGAGATATTTGGAGGATCCTTTGGGGCGTCATCTTTCTTGGAGGAGAAGGTGGAGGGAATCTCCTGGACCTCATCCACATTTTTAGGTTTTGGTCTTGGGTCCTTATTCGGAAGGGATCTATTGACCTTTTGTTTCTTCCTCCTTAGGAGTGGTGCCCCGGTGATAGCTATAGCTACCTCTTCCCCAATCTCCTCATCACATGGCATACCAAATGGGTAACCAAGGAGGGAGTTGTATTTTTTGGGGGTTGAGAGCCTACCATGGTGGCTCTGAGGCCAAATGTAATTCTGGAGCTAGCTGCTTCTACCAACTTCCAAGACCTCTCCAATTTCTCATCTAATTGCCTCATGAGAGGCTCCAATACTAGGTTTGACTGCTTGGAGGATGTGCCAACCTTCTATTTTCCTTGGGCTATGGATTGTCCCATCATCTGGGGTCCAGGAACAGTTGCCCCCAAAAATGGTGTATCCAAACGGATACTCTTTGGTAATACTCTGGAAAAAAGAGAGTGACTCTGCTTAATAATAGTCCTGGAGACAACCTCTTTAGACAAATATTTTGGGGTGTTCTAGTCCACCGGAGTGAGACTCAACTTGTCAATTCTTGCTTCTTTATACTCAGGGTCTTCAAGAGACCTGATGTCGGACAACTTTCACAGGAATGTCTAGAGGATGAGATACTCAATCACGCCCTTTGGCATTCTTGAATACTGCATATTTTGGACATCAAAATCATCCTGGAAATCCTCCCAAAAATCTTCTAAATGTGGCTCATGAGGTTGAGATCCCTGGGGCATTTCCTTCTCTAGCCAGCTGCGTGGATCATAATTCTTCTGGCTAAGTGAAAATTTGGTTAAGCTCAAACCACTTAACTCATTATTTGCTTCCCATACCGCAATGAGGGTGCAGGTGTATTTTTTGAAGGTGACCAAGAAGGATACTGAGATGATCTTCTTCATATCCTGTAAGGCCTGTACCTACATGCAAACCTATAGAAAAACAAATTTATCCTCGCAATGTGTAGGTAACAAAAATGGGTTTCCAGAAAACCTAGTAACCCGGATGTAAGTATGATTTGAAAATTGGATGAAATAACATCCCCATGGGTTGACTATGGCCATCGTCTCTGGACACATTCTGTAGCCTACATCCTTAGTGAGCTCCTTTACTCCATGAAACACAAATCCATCATTAACTCTACATATTTTTTGAAATGAATCATCCCATTAGATCAGGGGAAAATAATCCCATGGGGTAGACTGCCTTATTTCTAAACCAAGGACACCAATTCTGTTCAATCCCTGGATTCCTTCTTGATGTTGGGAAAGAGAAAAGAAAACAAAAGATGTCATATAGAATCGACTATCTTCCCCCACCTTCCTTATCTGGGTGTCCACATGATTGGAAACAATAGTTGTCCAGTCAAAACAATGCATGTTGGTGGTCATACAGTAAAGGAAGTAGTACATCCATGGGGAGAACTCTTGAGCATGGGGTTTGCCAAAAATTTTGAAAAAAAATATTATTCTGACCTGGATTGGCTCTTTTAAGTCAAAGCGGGGATATCTAGTTTAATCTTCTCAAAGTCTCAGCGCAAAATTCTTAGCCATTCTTCATTAAGGAGGCATCAGGTTGCATCTCTCACCTCTGTGAACTATGCTATTGAGGCTTCCTAGTTCATAGTGGTGGCTCCCTTGAAGAAAAGGATCCTCCATACCATGGCAATTGTATCTTGGTCTAGGGAGGCAATTGGCACTCTGGAGGATGTGAAAACAACGCGTACATTCGCGTTGTATTTCTTATCCATATGCAAAATTAACTATGGAGTCTTCATGGAGTGAGGGAAGAAATCTGCCTAAATGATTCTAGAGGAAGTAATGTTGACCGATGATGCATTGTTGATCTACCTTAGCTGGTATACAACTTGCTTGAGGCTTCCCATTTCAGACCAGGTACCTAAATTTGTATTCAAAATTTCCATGACTGTTGTTTCAATTCGGGAGCCTTGAACAGTTCCATCTTTCTTGTACTTAATCACTAGCAGAAGCTTCTCCAAATCCTTCTTTGCCTTTGATTTCTTGGCTTAAATTGAATATGTGCTAGAGATTTCTGAGCTTCTTGGTGTGACCCTATTGTTGCCATTTTAACGATTATAACCTGCAAGACTGGACGACCGTCAATATAAGATATATTAAGCTTACTAAAACTCAAGATTTTGAGACTTCAAGGGTCACATATCCTATTATTTAGAAATAAATAAACTAAACATTGATTAACGATAAAGAATACCATACGAGACGTTCTCTTCGCAAGAAAACCATAAAATCCATGATACACGACTGGAAAGGTCTTAGTCCAAAAATAATAACTCGCTGAAGTTCCATTAGAAAAAGTGTGTCAATGACCACTAAGATGTCCGGGGACCGAATCCTGGAATAAGAAAAAGCAAACAGACCATTGATGTGACACTAATTAATGGTTTTTCATTCACAAGGATAAACACCTGCTCATCCACTCACACAAAGTTATGGTGTTTAACTGACAGTTGGCATAACATGAAAAGCATTAATGGCCAGCTAGGAAAAATTTAAATGTTTGATAGTGGGAACCAATTCCGCCATTAGGGTGGGCAAGATGGAGAAGAGAGAAAACTCAACACTAGCCATCTGAGACGCATAGACTCAATCCTGTGACCAGTCTGGTTCTGTAAATTGGCAAAATTTAACATTTGACAACATGACTTGGGCCACACCGACTCGTCACAAATTCTATGACATGTTATTATAAAGCATGGTCGACAGACCTTGCAAATAATTTGAATCAGATAAAACTTACACTCCTATTCATAGAAGACTTTACTATTTACACAAACCTACCAAAATTTATAACATGTACATGAAATTCAAAGGATATCTACACACATTTACAGGGAAAATACATGAACCTACAAAATATTTAAAAATTTACAAAAAAAATCTACAAGAGAATTTACACTAACTTACAAGACACTCGACCCATAGGTTGGACGAGCCACAGAGAATAAACACCGAGACCACAAAAGGGACAGGCCCAAAATTTGTGCAAACACTACTTACAACAATGGATTCTGGGCGACGCAAGGAAGGAATGTCAGCAAAAAAGAATCCAAATGAAGTAGAAACATAAAAACAAACGAACAGTCAAGAGAAACCTACCTAAAACACGGAATGATGAAATTGGTGAAACCTCAAACACTACTTCACTAGTCACTTCGACAACCCAATGCCAATATCCAAATGCAGACATAATGTTAGAATATGTAATCTTTCCTTGGTGAAATATATTATAAACCAAGGTAGTTTAGTTTAATTTATTATGTAAGTAGGAGATTCCTATAGAATCCCTACATGAACACATGTCCTCTTGTCCAT
>MU217095.1:423324-447607 GCA_018584345.1 Thuja plicata | reverse complement strand
TTCAGTGGCATGGCATGCAACCAGAGGATGCTACCTGGGAACCCCTTCATCAGATTCAGCAACAATTTCCACACCTTAAGCTTTGAGGACAAAGATTTTTTCTAAGGGAGAGGGGATGTTAGGAACCCGTGTGTTCCTTCTGTTTATTTTGCTAGTGTAGTGTTGTCGGACGCATATGCTTTGTAAGTCATCCCGTGAGTATATTTTATTATCCCACATGCATAGGTAGTATTAATTTTCTAGATCGTACTTAGTATATAAGAGTAGGTTAAGGCCTTTGATGGACACTGTTGAATTTATTGTATTGAGCTTGCTCAAAGGAGGTTACCCCCTCGAAGTGGCCCGCGATCAATAGATTCATTCTGAGTTCTGCTGTTGCTCTATATTCTGTTATTTCATGCATTTTCACCATATTGCTGTAAGGAGGTTCCTCTCATATACCCCAGAGGACTATGTCCTCAGCAAGTTCGATGAGCGGATGGAGTCCCTGTATCTGTGTACCAGAGATTTTGACCAGGGAAGGCTATCCATATTGTCCAAGACAATGATCTAATCACATGATGCCATAAAAATGGTAGATGAACTCCGGAGCGAGGCCGAGGATGTTCAGGAGGCATTAGAGGCTGTCCGATGTAGGTGGGACAATGTCAAAGATATAGATGAAGAAAGCATAGGCCAAGTATTGGAAGCTTGGGAAAAATCATAAGGAACAATAAAATTCTTTGGATTCCGGAGAATCCCGCCAACCCCATATTGGTTGTATTCTTTCATTCTTTCGAAACACAAGTTCCCAGATCCCAGAATTTTGGATCCCACATTTTTGTATTCTTTAAGTGACCTGTGTCCCGGTTCCCAAGGCCGACCGGTCACTTTCAATGCAATTAATAAAGGTTGTTAGAAGGTAGGTAACCGCAACAAGGCACATCAGATCGACAAGAGGTTTTCTAACAGATGGTCTTCCCAAGGCACCACTTCAACATTACACCTGGCGCATCAGAGACAGGGTGCCACTTTCCCATTTATGAGGCATGTAGCCTCGATCCTCGAGGGATCGGATTTCTTCCTTCTCCTCCCGGCTCTCTTCTCAAGGCCGACTCTTCCACTCCTCTCTTCTTGTCTTATTCTTCTGACATGTCAGACCTTCTCCATCTCGAGGTCTTTTGTAGCGTGGTGCAGGTAGTATCAACCACCGAAAAATAGTATTATATTGTAAAGTGTAAAATAAGTTAGGTTAGTTTTTAGGTCAAATGATGTGTATAAATAATAAGTCCAACCTCATTCCAAGGGTTGGAGAAATTGATGATTTTGCAGTACATAGTTAATAGCAATTTGGTTTCCTCAGTTCTTAGTTGCAGATCTCAATGCTCCATAGTTTCTAAGCTTTCAGTAGTTAAATGCTCCCCTGGAGCCACCATTGTACCACGCACCAGTGCTTGCTGGAAAAGATGTTAATGAAGAAGGAAGAGTTCTCTTGATGATGTTGTTAGCATTCTGTCTTCTGGGTTAATGGTATTTTATGCTTTGTGTTCTTCATGTCCTTTTCTCTGATACTTAAATAAGATTAACGACCTCCTTTCCTTTGCTACTGATCAAATATGAACTGATGGTTGTATATTTCTCCGGTATTTAGTGTAGTGTGTTAGAGAATTGTTGATGTTTTGAATGTTCAATATAACTATAGGTAGATGAAATCTTTCTAACCCTGCAGTATCTTTTGAAGTTTATTTGTTAAATAAATGCGCGCTTGCAGGAAACCCCACTCACTTGAATCCCTGGAGAAGACGAGTTAAGATAACCAGCTATCCCCCTCAAACAAAACAGTCACATTTCTCAACTGAGCCCTGCACTGTCGAGACCTGACTCTCACGTGCTTGGAGGCCAGGGGAATCTCATTTCCCCAGACAACCTTTACATGCGAAGTTGGCCGGTACCCCGGTACCCGGTGACAACTTACCTCTGTTGGCAGACCTGGTCACAAAGTCTCGTCAACAAGAATGTGCCCAAAGGAATTGTAAATACAATTTTGTACTGATCTTTTGGTGTTATTGTGATCTAATTATACCCATAGAAGTTATCCATGATGGACAACATTTCATGCTTGATAGCCAAGTCCACTACGATATCAATATTTGGTAGTGTAAAATCATCCTTATGACATGCCAGGTTTAAAAATTTAAAATCTTTACAAATATGAATGCCCCAACAAGATTTTGTTAGAGTTATCATCTTTTATACTTATTAATTAAATCATATTGGTTTAATTAATTAAGTTGTTTTATTACTCTTATTGCTTAAGTTGTCTCTTAGGTGCATTATAATTAATATTTATATTAATTATTAATGCGCAACCTAGATTTTCTTTCCTTTAGGGTTTTGTTCACCTTTTAAGGTCGAACTTGTAATTATTGTTTCATAACTTGGAATACTTTTTTTTCTCTCATCTTTTGAGTACATTTTGAGTTTTGATTTTTCCTCTCAGCTTCTCTCCTGTAACAGTTTATTTGCATGCAGGTATTCTTCAGTTTCTGTGGATTTGTCTTTCTCAAATCCTACATGCTATCAGAGTCGTACTACTGCTGCCTGGTCTAATGTTTTTTGAAGCAATGATTCAAGGAAGAAAATCTCAGTCTTTCTTGGGTTTTTTTTTCTTCAGTCTGAAAGTGACGACATTTTTGGTACATTTTGGGCGTAAACAGACCTCACCATCGTGCTCAGAAGGCCCGTGAAACTACATTTTCATATAAAGTTTGTCATTGTTTGCCACAATGACCTCTGGTAAAAACAATTCTCTCTCCTAGGTCGTACGACACAAGTTTTGAGAAAAAATTCAAAACAATAAAAAAACATGCCAAAACACTCAATTTTTGGCGCAAGTAGCGCACGTCGCCCCGGCGCGCCACCTGCGCTCGGTTCTCAACCCGCGCGCTATCCTCACAGCCATCGCCACCGCCACCGTCGCAAGGCCTGAGCGCCACCTCCATCGTTGTGTACCACCCTCGCTATGCATAGTGCCGATGTCACTTCTCGGTAGGGTGACGTCAGCCTTTCCCGACGATTTTTCAAAATTTTCTAGTAATTTTTTTTTCCGGTAATTGGATTTTTTTTTTGATGATGACGTCAGCGACGGGCTGGTGACAGTCATACATCCGTCAAATTTTATGCAGTGCTTGGAGATGATCATTTGAATGTCAATTTTTTTCCAGTAATTGGTTTTTTCCAGAGAGCTTGTTTTCAGAGGTCCTATTGGATTTTTGGACATAACTTGAGCATACGATATCATTTTTAAAAAAATGAGATATCGCCGAAAAGATCTTTTTGAGCCAGAGACCACCATGTGGGTTTCATATGCAAATTTGGGCTTTTGAGTACCTAATTTCAACGTCAAAGTAGAGGCTTCAGTTTCCTCTCTCTCTGCATCTGGCGTCTAGGTTTTATTCTTGTGTTTTGTGCTCTCTAAGTTATCTTTTGGTGTACAGGGGATAGTATTATACATTGTGGGGGGGGGGGGGTCNATTATACATTGTGGGGGGGGGGGGTTCATTTTACTTTCTGCAATTTACTTTAGAAAGACCCTTCTTCTTCCATATTTTTTTCTCTCAAAGTTGGACCCTTTAGTGGCCCGACTGACACCACATAACTACCACACCTAGAAAGCACACATGACCAGGCTGCTTATGTCACGTGGCTTAAGGTCTTGTCTGGATGAGAACCAACCTATTCTGCAACGTCTCTTTGAGATTATTTAGCACATGAACAAAATGGATGAAGCCATGGGCTTAATTGCACTGAACATCTCTGACAGTCTCATGTTTCACTTGGAGGGTTTGAACACTTGGGCCATTTGGGGAAAGTTTAAGATTTGTTTAGCATAGTGAATGAGTTTTGGGCATTACAACTTGATGTAGAGTTGACCTCTTTGACTCTTATTGGTTTTCCCACTATTGAGGACTTCTTGATGAGGTTCAAGTCTCTGCGCTCAATTCTATAGGGATGTGGGAAAAACAAGAGAGATGATGAGTGTATCTTTCTGATACTCTCAAAGCTGCGAGGACAGTATCAGATCTTTTCTTCTACTTTCTACTCCACTATAGATGCTTTGGGTGCCAGGCACACCATGCCTTCCTTTGATACCTTCTATGATTGGTTGACACAGGAACAAGAAAAGATCCAACAGATGGATTCTTCTGGCTCCTCAAGCCAAGCATTGGTAGCTCAGTCTTCATAGGGGAAACCAAATTAGAAAGCCAAACTGAAGAAAGATTCAGCAGGCAGTGAGTCTTCCTTCAAACCTACACAAAAAAATGATTCAAAACCTCCAGCTCACCCTTCAAAGGGTAAATCTTCTTCAAAGTCTGTTGATTCTTCCTCCAAGACTAAGAAGAAAACAAGTGAAACTTGTAGCTTTCGTGGCAAAGATGGACATCCCGTTTCTAGGTGTTGGAAATGTTTGGAGGCTTTAGATGAAGCCATGTAGGAGCATCACATTTCTTCTCCTTAGTCCACATCCTCCCCTATAGGGAAAGGTCATGTTCTCACCACATAACTCACACTTAGCAGTTGGTCACCTCACTTGCTCCTTGTGCTACTTAACAAATTGTTGTTGGGAACTCATCACATCTTTCAGTTTTGGGTTATGGTTCTATTGCTTTAGCTGGGGTTCTCTTCAGGATGTTCTTGTGGTCCCTGAAATATCGATGAACCTATTGTACATCTATCATATTTTCCACTTTGGCTCTGGTAAGACAGTTGAGTTCTCACCACATGATGTGGTTATTCGGGACCTACATGATTCTAATTCGATTATGGCTACTGGGAGTGTTGAATCTGTATCCCGCCTATACAGATTTTATGGATTTGATCCTTATGATGGTACAGGTTCTTTTCTTATATCACATGCAGATTCAGTGAGTAGGCTTTGGCATGAGTATTTGGTCCATGTCAATTACAGATATCTTCAGCAGATGAGCACACAGGCACTTGTTCTTCGGCTTCCTCAGATTTCTTGCATTGATGGTGTTTGTCAGGTTTGTGTTCTTGGAAAATAACATAGGGATCTTTTTCCTCAAGAATAAGCTACTCGTGGTTTGGCACCACTGGAGTTGATTCATAGTGACCTCATGTCATTTCCTACTCCTTTTTTTGGTACCAGTTATGTGCTTACTTTCATTGATGAATTTTCCAGGCGCACATGGGTATACTTTCTTAAGTACAAGTCTGATGTCTTTGATTCATTTTGAATCTTTAAGACATTTGTGGAGAAGCAATATGGTGTTTCTATTTGATGGATACACACAGATAATGGGGGGAGTATGTGAATCAAGCCTTTATGAATTTTTTTTCTAAACATGGTCTACAACATCGATTTTCAGTTCCCTACACCCCTCAGTAGAATGGTGTGGAAGAGAGAAAGAGCATAACACTTCGGGAGATGGAAAATTGTATGATTCAGTCCAGGTCCATGGATTCATCTTTTTGGGCAGAGGTAGTCAATTGTGCCAACTATATTCAAAATTGGATGCCCCACAAGGAAATTTGACATATGACTCATGAGGAGGCTTGGTCTCATGTCAAGCCTGATGTATCTTCATTCTGAGTTTTTGGTAGTGAAGCATAGACATTTATACCTGATGCTCAGAGGAGAGCAATGGAGCGGAAGAGTTGACACCTCATTTTTGTTGGGTATTGCGAGGATGTTAAGCTGTATAGGTTGTTTGATCCTAATTCTAGAGAGGTCTTATTTCGATGTGATGTCTAGTTTGATGAGCACCTTCCTGCAGTAGATAAACTGACTCCAGCATCTACTTCACTTACCACTACTCCCTCATCTCTTCCAGATTCTTTTCAGGATGATGAGGATGATGATCTTGGTGATCCCCATTTACCTCCACCACAAGATCTTCCATAGATGCCTATATGGGCTCATGTTACTGTTGAGGCTGTAGGATCTTTGGCAGGTGACCCTTCATCTTCTTGTCACACTCGGTCTCATATTGCGGGTTCTAGCCTTCTGATTCATGCTATTTGTGGTGATCCTCAGAATTTTTCAGCTGTGACAGGACACTCTGAGTGGGACAGTGTTGTGGAGGAGGAGTATTCTTCTTTGATGAAGAATCATACATGGGATCTTTGTTCTTTTCCTAAGGGAATAAAGTTAGTGTGATGCAAGTGGTTGTATCATACTAAGTTTGTTGTTGATGGTTCTATTCATAAGTACAAGGCACATCTTATTGCGAAGGGTTTTTCACAGGTTGAGGATATTGATTACACTGAGATATTTTCCCCTGTTGCCAAGATGAATTCTATTCACCTTGTCTTATCCCTTGTAACTTCTCAGGGATGGCCCATTTTTTAGATGGATGTGAAGAGTGCATTCTTACACAGTGATCTTACTGAGGAGATTTACATGGAGCAGCCTCAGGGATTTGTGCAGGACTCCTCCTTGGTTTGTAGACTTTGGCGTTCTTTGTATGTTCTCAAATAGGCCCCTCAAGCTTGGTATAAGAAGATGGACTCTTTTTTGCTTTCCACTGGATTCACACGCTATCAATCCAATCCTACACTCTATAATAAAGATCTTGAAGATGAGATTTTGATCCTTGTGCTATATGTTAATGATCTTCTCATCACAGGTAGCTCATCTTCTATGATTTAGGATGTTCAACACACATTGATGGAGCAGTTTAAGATGACTGATCTTGGTTTGTTACACTACTTTCTTGGTCTTTAGATTGTTCAGTCCTCTGCTGGGATCTTCATTTACTAGTAGAAGTATAATCTTGACATGCTTCGGTGCTTTGACATGCTTGTTTGCATGTCTGCTCCCACACCATTTCAGTCAAGTGTTACCTTGTCTACCTCTTGCACTTCGCCTTCAGTGGATCCTACATTGTATCGACAATTGGTTGTCATTTTGTTGTACCTGACACACACTCGTCCTGATATTTCCTTTGCAGTTGGTCTTTTCTCTCAGTTTTCACATGAGCCTCATGAGAGTCATTAGCAAGCTGCCAAGCATATTTTGAGATACATTTAGGGCACTATTTTGTATGGCCTTCACTACACATCAGGGGCTCCTCACATTGTTGGCTTCACTAACTCAGATTGGGCTAGTTATTTTGATGATCGAAAGTCTACTTCTGGCTTTGTTTTTTTGTCTTGGATCTGGTCCTATCACATTGTCATGTAAGAAGTAGAATGCTCACGCACTTTCATCTACAGAGGCTGAGTACAACGCTACGGTGCATGCTAGTCAGGAGATTTTATGGCTTTGGCAGTTGATGACTGAGTTAGGTTTTCCTCCTGATCATCCCACTATTCTATGGTGTGATAATCAGAGTGCTATTCACATTTCCTGAAACCTGGTGGAGCATCAACGCACTAAACACATTGAGCTTCATATGAATTTTATCTGCCAGTTGATTCAAGATGGTGCTCTCATTATGGAGTACATTCCCACTAACGCACATGTTGCTGACATCTTCACTAAACCTTTTGCATCCCCACACTATCTTCAGTTGTGTTCTATGCTTGGGGTGACACAAGTTGTCCTTGGAGGGTCTTCTTGAGGCCTTCCTTCCTTCATGTTGATTTTCAGCATGTTTTTTCTATCTCTTTTTGGAGAGGGATTTTTCCCACTAGGTTTTCTCCTTTGTATCTAGTTTATAGAGATTTCCTTGTATTGGGTACCTGATCAGGCCTTGTTGCCGAGACCCATTTCCTGCTTTCATAGTTGTTCTAGGTTAGCTTAACCCCTAAGCTTAGATTAAGGGGGGTGTTAGAGTTATCATCTTTTATACTTATTAATTAAATCACATTGGTTTAATTAATTAAGTTTTTTTATTACTCTTATTGCTTAAGTTGTCTTATAGGTGCATTATAATTAATATTTATATTAATTATTAATGCGCAACCTAGCTTTTATTTCCTTTAGGGTTTCGTTCACCTTTTAAGGTTGAACTTGTAATTATTGTTTCATAACTTGGAATATATTTGTTTCTCCCATCTTTTGAGTACATTTTGAGTTCTACTTTTTCCTCCTTTCAGCTTCTCTCCTGTAACAAGTTATTTGCATGTAGGTGTTCTTCGGGTTCTGTGGATTTGTCTTTCTCAAATCCTACAAATTTCCCATTGATACAATGTTGGAGACCCATTCAGGATAATAAATAGGCCTGATGATCTCTGCATCAAGCATTTTTTAGAGTTCTTCTTAGACTAACAAGGTGACTTGTGGATGCATCTTACGTAATATCTTCTTAACAGGTTTGACCTTTGGATCAATAGAAAGATAATGGATGAAGAGATATATATCTAGTCCATGCATATCTTTGTAGGTCTAGGAAAAATTAATTTTTTTTCTTGAGGAACTCAGTCATATCCTTTCTTTCATTTTTGTTGAGCAAAGCTGCAATATATGTGAATTTTGGATTTTCTTTTGTACCAAGATTGATTTCTATTGTATCTTCTATCAGGATGGAAGATTTTTCTTGCAACAAAGTAATGAATGGTAGGTCAACTGTTCCCTCCTCTAGCACCTTAGAGAGGTTTTCACTAGAGTACACGTCCATTATTTTATTTTTCTTTTCATTCGAAGGTGCCTCAGAGAGGTTTTCACCAGGGGATGTCTTATTATTTTTCTACTTTTAATCTTCTTTTTAATTTTTGCAACTAAGAGTGTTGACTTGGATACCCAAGTAGGCTTGTTCATTATACTAGATCTGATGCTCGTAGTCTTAGAGATTCTTAATTCCAAAGAGTGCTAATGCTACCTCATCTTCATATGTCCAAGAATGGCAGTGAATCTTGTTGATCCCAGTCAATTAGCTCAGGGTTTTTGAGGGGAAGATGTCGAGATGAAAGGTCATCTTCTGTGATAGCGAGGAAACAGGTATAGTCATCAAGGACATCTTCAATGTATTGGAAAGGTAATTTGAAATATTCATCTTCAGTGTCTGAATCATATTCAACTAAGCAATAGTCCTTAGCAAAGTTCATCTTAGTCTCTAAGGAGACCAACCCTTTACCATGAGGATAGCCTTTTACTTCAATGAGGTTCTTCCTTCATGTTTCATTTTCTCCAAGACTAGTACCATGGTATCCCATGCTTTCAAAAATGGAAGTGGATTTTACATATTTATCCTTAGGAAATGTTACTAGTTTTTCTTCATCTTCCTTATAGATCCAGTCTAAGATATCAGATTCCATATGTTCATCTGCTAAGGATCCCCAATGTTCAAAAGTATACTATTTGCATCTTATGGTATCTTTATCTCTGGAGGGAGTTAATTGTGAAGGTTTTCCATAAGACTTTGGGGACAGGGGGACTTGTCCAATGCATATATCACTTTCAAACTTGTATTGCCCCATGCCTTGATCTGTGAAGGCTACTTTCTTTTCTGACTCAGTAATCTTCTCTTTAGTGGCTTTCTCATTTTCTTTAGGTTTTTCTGTGGGCATTTCAAGTGTATTTTTAGTGTCTTCAGAGAAAGATGATTGAATCACATGTGGGATGGGATTATTTTTTTCAATAGGTCATTCATATTCATTCAAAGGACAATAATTTGATTATTTACTCTCCAATATTTTGCAATATTGAAAGGGCTATGGACCTCCGGGGATAGTAATTTATCTACCATGATATGAGAAATTTAAACATTGATGGTGTGTAGAAGGTACAGCTTTGATAGCATGAATCCATGGTTTTCCCAATACTATTTTTTATGGAAGAGCAAGGTCAAGCACATAAAAAATTATTTCAATTAGGATCAGACCCACTTGTAGGAGGGTTATCAAACCTTTTCTCTCCATTTCTCTATCATCATTGGATTTTATTGTGATTCTTTTATTTACATAAATAAGGTCTTCTTGCACACACTAAACTTGTATTTTCCTCATAAAATGATTTAATGACTAATACTTTAAAGTTTATATGGACTGCCACTTCTGCACACTGATATTTTTTTTTATTTCTATTCTATTATTGTAGTTGTAGCAATGTTTTCTTGAATACTCTTGTTATGTATCATAATTCAAATAACTCTTTGATTTCACCCCAACAAGCTGGTCTTGACCCTTGTGGGAGCCTCATTTTACCCCACTTGTTAGGATGAAACACATGTATATGCACATAGAAAAAACTAGTTAGAATAACAAACATTTTTTCCACTCGAGGTAGCAGGTATAGTCTTTTATCTTCTATATAAATAGCATATGTGTAGTCTTGAGAGTATGAAAATGGAGATTTATTTGCTGGTTTATTTACTTTCTCTCTTTAGTTAATCATGAATTTCCTTCATTATTAATAGCCATGTCACCTCCTCTTCCATGGTTAGGGGACCATCATCTTTCATTAAGTCAGCTAGGAGCTCATCAAAACTATTAACCCATGGAAGGTTCTTAGAAACTGGTTCCAGCTTGTGTTGAGGCATGAAAACCTTAGGTAAACACTTTCCAAAATAGGGATTCCTTCAATAGGCACATAATATGACATTTCAATAGAAATATTACTACAAAAAGCCTTGATAATGTTGTCAAAACAGCCCTCCTCTATGCATTGGTGAATGTGGTTGGGAACACATCTTTCTCATCCTGCTAAAAAAAAGAGTAACTCTTCAAAGAAGAACATAACCCTCTCCTTTTGGTCAGTCTCCTCTCTTGTATCCAATGAGGATTATTCACCATCCTGCTCAAAATATGTGGTATCTCCTGTCACAACTGGCTCAAGCCTCTGCTACTTGTTCTATCATATTAGAAACAACTTCAACCTCCTTTTCAGCTCCCTGATCTTGGACTAGCTTGCATGGGGTAACCTTGACAAGGTTTGGCATATAAAATCCAGGATGCTGAGTCCATGAAGCTTGTCATGGTTGCTTGGTAATTTGAGTATTTGGTTCAGTCACATAGCATAACTCAGATTGAGGTTCAATAAAGTGAGTTGGTTGACTATTATCACTCAAGGGCTCTTGTAGGGGTTGTCCTATTTCTTTTGTAGGTTTAAAACCCTTAAAACTTGGAAACTCAAGCTTGGAAGGCTGACTTGGGGCACAAAAGGCTGATTGAGCCTCTAACTCTTGTAATTGTGCAATTAATAGCCTCATTTTCTCCTCTTTATCTACAACTTTCTTTGCAAGTAACTCGTTCTCATACATTTAATCCTCCATCTCTAGTTGGTGCATATGATATTGATAGGCAAGCTCCTCTTGTTGCATGATATACTCATTTTCGTGTTCCACATATCTCAACTATTCTTGAAAAATTGCTAGAATGTCATCAAGGTTCATGTTTAAAACATGTTGTTTGGGATAACACTGAGAATCATCAAAGGATCTCTCTTGTCGTTGTTGATAGGCATATTATCGGGAAACTTGAGCAGGTGTGGGAGGGTGGAGAGTATATGGAACTTGTTGATAATGTTGGTGAGGATATGTGAAAAAATAACCTTCGTGAAATGGGGAATGATAAGTCATGTTCCAATAAATAGAAGACAAACAACACGCTTGTAAGCTGGAGAAACATGAAAACTTTGAAAACCAAGTAAAACCAGACTTTATTTTGTCATACCAACAACTGTATCTGCTCACAACCAATGAAAAAATGTTCCAAAGTTGCTAGGTATGTGACTTTCTTACCTCCCAAGGTAGAAACAGTTGTTGTACACACCAAAAAATAATAAAACAAGGCTTGAAAAGATTGAAAAAATTAGGTCTTTGTCCCACCGGGCGTGCCAAAACATGCTTCAATTATGCACCCCTTTAAACTTGAAAGTTTAATAACCTAGAATAACATGGGAATCACTTCTACATATGGGATATGTAAGACTTGAAGTGAAACCTCTGGATTCTAGGTCGATTCCTATTGGATAATCACCTATTTTATCTTCAAACTAGATCAAACTCTGGAAGGAAAAGGGAGACAAGACTGGAAATAAAATGAAATGTAAATGCTTTGTCTTACTAAGTGATGCACCAAGCTATTATGAATCACAACCACAAATGACAAAGTGTTGGTTTTATACCATCTGACTTCAGGGAAAGTACAAATTTTCTGTATGGTCTTGCATAAATATTTCATAGTAAGGTTTTGAATGAACCTATTAAGGAGAATAGATTTCTCACTTAAACATTTCAAAACATAAAACACAAACTACAACCTACAAACAAACATACACTCCTGCAAATAGGTACTTAGATGAGACAAGATAACATGGAATGACAAAATTCACTTATCACCTTTATCAATCACCTATAGTGCATTAAAATATGCAGAAAGAAAATAAGACTAAAAGAACTCAGATAATGTTTTTCTCCAAAATTTTAGTCACTTTCAATTGTGCTTCCAAAAGAGTTACAGATTTAGGAAAAAATTCTCCAAACGATAACAACTAGTCACAATGATCTTCACTACATAATAATAAATACCCACAAATGATCCCCCAAAACTCTCTAAGTATAAATTTTTCAACCACTAAGGGTCAGATGCTAGAAAAAAGGCTCCAAAAATAGAGTCTAGCAACCATGGAATAAGGAAATCTAGTTGGAAAAGTCTTCACAACCATAAGAGAACCCAATGTGTGCTCAAAAAATGCCTCAAAACATTCATAGAGCTCATAAAGACCCTTTAACAACCATTAATAATTCTAGATCTGAAACTCCCTAAATGCCCTACAATAACTCGTAAATCTGCTCCAAGATGCCTAGATCCTCTCCTTATGTCTCCAAACTGCTATAAATTTTAAGAAAAATGTTAGAATGACTAAGAGGGGGGGGGGGGTGAATCAGTGACCTCAAAAATTAATCCAATAAATCAACCCAAAACTTTATACCGTAAATATAAACCTCTAGTTATCTTCAGTCCTACAAGATGTATGCCTTGTGTGAATCTAACATGTATATACTACTCGGTGTTTATACTATTTATCCTTTCCTTAAGCTTTACCGAATAGCAGTCTATCTTTTCTTAACCTTTACCGAAATACAATAAATAACTTAGTGTTTATCGATCAATCCTATTTTAGTAATGTGTAAAGCAAAACATCAAAGCAATTAACCATATACACATTTGACACATGGATTTTTAACATGGAAACCTTGTTAGGGGAAAAAACCACTTGAGACCGGTAACCCAAAATTTTCACTCTTCTGAAGTGAGCTTGGTAAAGAGCCAACCCTGTTAAAGATTACAAACACACTGTTAAGTGCGACCTTGTTAGAGGATTTAAAACTAACAGTTTGTCACTTGATATCTAGAATTCACTATGCTATCTTCATGAGAAACCTTTTGATACTCCTTGGGATGTATCTCAATATATAAAGGATGGTTAGTGTTGAGCATCATTTTTACACAAGTCAACAGCTAGGATCTTGAGATTTGATTTCCTCTCTTGAAAGAATAACGAATTTATTCCCAAGGTTCTTCAAAGTCGGGTCACAACCTGCTTGGTTACTCAGTTGAAGATAAATGTGAATGTTCACGAGGAGGCCTTTTCTGGTATGTTCAAGACATCAAACTGCAAAACAACTTTAGTAATTTTTTTGGTGTTTTCCGATTTATCAAAGATTGGTGTTTGAAATAAAAATGCAATTTTGTATTTTCAAGATGATTACTCTCAAAATTATGACAAAATTCAAATGAGTAGGGTAACAAGAAA
The DNA here is from genome assembly GCA_018584345.1 of Thuja plicata. Lineage (NCBI taxonomy): Eukaryota > Viridiplantae > Streptophyta > Pinopsida > Cupressales > Cupressaceae > Thuja > Thuja plicata. The sequence continues at coordinate 433,965 of MU217095.1, read as the reverse complement.
TGAAATGAACTTGCTGAAAATGAAATCCTAACGGACATAAGTCATTTTTGATCTTCCCTTGTGAATTGAATGATGGAGAGATTTGGAACAAACCCACAAAGTATAAATCAGACGATGTCTCAATTCTATACTCGATGGATGCAATCATTTAGAGAGAAGACGTATTCACTCGTGCAAGATTTTCAAAACCTATCAAATCATGAAGCCACTAAGATGTGCGTACACACGAGACAGATTTATCGTTAAGCCTAATAGATGATCTCTTCCACGCATTCGTCACAACAAGGTAGATAGATAACAGTAAACTCCAACTAAAAGAAACGCAGATTTGAAACACAATAAACAATTGGCTCTTAGAAAATAATGAACAAGTATGCACAAATACATCACTTTCGCATAGATAGTAGAAATTTCACACCATGAATGAAGCACCAAATTGTAGATTTTATTGCATTAGGAATTCGACCCTATTACATTATTTTTTATTTCAATATATAGACTTTTGATCTACAAACTCTGAATACCAAAATTAGGGCATCAAAGAGTCTAAATTAATGAAAAAGCTAAAACTAAGACTTTGCTGAAAGGAAACTACTGCTAACTAATACTAAACAACTTGCATGGATTTTAGATACATTTACAATTAGTTTTTCCATGCAAGAGGGATCAAATTTGTCAAGAAAGAGAGAGAAAGAAGATGCAGTTTCTCTGCATGCAACTGGATTCTTCTTCTTGATCGTGGAATTCTCCCTTGGATTCTTCATCTAGAGTTTTCTCTATGCTGGGAGCTGATAGGGGACCCTTAGTCCTTCAAAAACAAACTCCAGTTGGGCACCCATCTGATTTGGAGTTCAAATTCCATGCAAAAAGGTGATCTCTCTAGAAACACCTAGAATTTCAAACCCTAACCTTTACTCCAAAGTTTTTTAAGTGCCAAAAATTACCAAGTGTCGGAACCCAAAACTGGAGATCCCAAAATTTTGGCCTTTTCGGAGGCCAAAAAGCCGAAAAGGTTGAAAGGCCAAAAAACTTGCCTTTGGAAAAATGGCTAAGTATGGATCCTTATGACTCCAAAAATTTTGGACTTTCGAAGTCCGAAAAGGTTATCGGAGTCTAAAACTCTAAAAAGTCCAGCAAAGCCTGAAACTTTGAAAAATCCAGCAAGTTGAGACTACAAAAAATCCAGTAAGTTCAGACTGCGAAAAATATAGCAAGTTTGAAACTCTGAAAAATCCAACAAGTTCGGGCTATGAAAAAATCCAACAAGTTTTGGACTGCGAAAAAATCCAGCAAGTTTGGACTGTGAAAAATCTAGCAAGTCTAAAACTCCAAAAAATCCAGCAAGTTCGGGCTGCAAAAAATCTAGCAAGTTTCAGACTAGAAAAATCTAGCTAGTCTGAAACTCCGAAAAGTCTAGCAGGTTCGGGCTGTGAAAAATCCAACAAGTTTTGGACTATGAAAAAATCTAGCAAAAAACCTCATGACTTGAAAAATGACTAAGTCCAAAATGACTTTTTGGCAAGATCCTGGGGTGAGCTTTGTAAAATCTCTATAAAATTTCTTGGACTTCATCATAACTGAGCAACTTCATAAATTTGGCTTTCCTTGTTGCCTCTCCCTAAACCTGGAAAGGTATGCTTCAAACTCATGAACTTCTCCAATACCATTCATGATTTTCTTCATATTTTCTCTGAATTGGAACATTTATTTCAAATATTTGTCTGTGTTCACATGTAGCAATCATTCCTTTGAGGTGTTTGAATGGTGTTTCCTGTGGAATAGATTTCATGACCTATGTCTATGTCGGTGATCTCACTGTGCAAATTGCCCATCTTAGTGGGGGATGTGGTATCCTTTGAAATGGTACTTCATTGGCAGAGTTTTTTTTATTTTCTGGCATTCTTTTCACTTGTTGAGGATTTGACATCTTTGTATCCTGCATGCAAATGCATTTTTTAGCATCATTTTATTGAAAACAAGAAACTACTCTAAGCCACCACTCTTACGACGATCCAAATTATAAATTTGGACCAGAAAACTACCAAAACTACAAAATATTATATACAAAAAGGGGGTCCTCATTAGGCCAAGTGGCCAAAATGGGGCGTGCGTTGTGGACCCGCAACACTTAGATCCTACTCTGTGAAGAGATTTTCTGAATCAATGGTTAAACTGAAATAGTATATGATTTGTTCATAAATACAACTTAATCTTGCAGGTGTTCAGGTCTATTGTAAGCTCATAATACCTCTTGTGATCAATGTTCTCTTCAATTCATTTGCTCCACTTCTTTCTGCTTGGTGAAAGTTGTTGCTTCTTTGTTGCTCAGTGTCTACAAAAATCTTAGCTTTGTTCTTCAGCTTGTATGATCAGATCTGTATGAAGACTTCTATCTTCACAAGATTCCTCTTCAACATTCCTCTACCTTTGATAATGAATTAGATTGTCTTTTTTATAGACATGATTTCACCATTTCTAATTCCTTGTCTTTCTTGTTCTTGACGTGATCCGCAAATCTTGTCATTCTTTCTTTAAATTTTTCTTTAGTTTTATCCTGTAAATTTCTTCTTGACAACTGGAATAAAACTAGCTTTAAATCTCTAGCTTATCTTTAGCTTTTAATTGGTCTATGAAAATAATGTAATTAAATAGTTAACTCTATATTTATCTCCTACCAACTAAGTCTTTTCTCATTTCTGAACTTCAGTTGTGATTAGTGTTTAACTCTTGTTTGCTCGGTCTTGACTTCAGTTGTCCTCTTGCATCTCTGTCTGTCAAGGTTGTCTGTCCATCGGGTAACACTGTGACATTTAGTTATGCTCGGGTATCACTTTGGTTTTTCTTGGTAATGCTTTCTCGGGTATCTTTCTCAGTTTACATTGTGACTCTTCTCAGGGTTCTCTATCCGTTGGTGTGCACTGTCCGTCGGTGTTTGTTGTCACTTGGTGTATATTGAACTTTTATTCATTATTGATAATATAACCTTTATCTCTTTGGTTCTTTGAATTCTTTGAAAATATGTATATGACCAATCAGATTGTATCAATTTGACATCAATGACAATACAATACATTAATTGATTTAATGTATTGCATTAACTTTATCATCAACTTTTTCATCTTCAAACATTCAATTAGTTATAGTTCATCAATCTCTCCCTTTGGCATTGATGGCAACATACTACATACTACTAATACAATATGAAACATATCAGTTGTAGTTCATCAATCTCTAGCAAACTTATTTTTCTATAACCAATACAAATGTTTGACTCTCGGTAAGCTCTTCTAGCTTAGATTTGATTCTTACAGATTACTTTCTTCATTCTTAATTCCTTCACTGGATAGATGTAGCAACTTCTGATTCTATCTCTCCCTTTGTTGTATAATCTCTTCTCCCTTTTCTGGATAGATATGCAGTGTTAAATTTTCCAAATTCTCTCCCTTAGATGGATGTTTTGAATCTTTCTCTGATCTTTTCTCTCCCTTTGACTGTTCCTCTCCTTGATGGATTGTTCTTTTCTCTTTGACATCAATATATTTCTCTCCATATTCATTAAGTACATCTTTCCCTTTGAATACTTCTGATAGATATTTCATATGGATATAATCTCTCCCTTTGACAACAATGCCAAACTAATCTCTCTTTTTTTCATAATATATTCCTTGAATTTCCTTTCCATCAGCAATTTAGCTTTGTAGTAGCCAACATTTTCTTTGGTGTTTGGTGTAGATAAGTACCTTGTCGTGTACTGATATATCTTTGCAATCCATTTCTTTGCTTGCATCAACATGAATGATCTTCTGATTATGTGCAGGCTGATGCAACCTCCTAGTCAGCTTAGTGACCAATAGACAAGGGTCGGACCCCTAGTATCTTCCTCAGGTACTCAAATGTATCTTTAGGCAATGGCTTTGTGAATATGTTTTCTAATTGTTCCTTGGATTGAACATATTCCAATATCACCTCTTTCTCTTAAACTTATTCTCTTAAGTAATTATACTTGATAGCAATATGCTTAGTCTTAGCATGCATGACAGGGTTCTTTGAAATGTTGATAGCACTAGTATTATCACAATAGATATTCATTGGTTCAAGAATTTTCATATTCATACCTTCCAGTAATTGCTTGATACATGTAATGTTAGAGCAATTTGTAGCAATGACCACATATTCTGCTTCTGCAGTGGATTGTGAGATGCATCCTTGCTTCTTACTTATCCATGTGACAAGTTTGTCACCCATAAATAATGCTCCTCCTGTTGTCCTCTTTCTGTCATCTAAGTTTCCAGACCAATCAACATCTGTATAGACTTGAAGCTCAAACTTCTCTTTTATACCATAAGCCATAGTCTTCGTTATTCTTTAGATATCTCAGAATTCTTTTGACATGAGTCATGTGTGATTCCTTGGGATTATCAGAGAATATTGCAACTATTTCAACTGCATGTGCTATATATCGTCTAGTATGTACAACATACATGAGTTTTCCAATCATAGATCTATATAGTGTCAGATTTACCTCGGTTGACTTGTCTTCATTTTTTAGCTTGCATCTAGTTGCCATAGGTGTTCCAACTGGCTTGGAGTCCTCCATCTTAAATATCTTGAGAACTTCCTTGATATATTTGGATTGTGTGATGTAGATGTCTATATTCTATTGAATAATTTGTAGACCAATTAATAATTTGATCTCCCCAAACATTGAAATCTCAAACTCGTTGTTCATTTCATTAGCAAATGATTTGCATAATATATCATTACCTCCAAATATGATATCATCAACAAATATTCCAGAAATCATGTTGTGCTCTTTTTGTCATCTAAGTTTCCAGACCAATCAACATCTGTATAGACTTGAGCTCAAATTTTATTTCTCTTTTATATCATAAGCCATTATCTTCGGTATTCTTTAGATATCTCAAAATTCTTTTGACATGAGTCATGTGTGATTCCTTGAGATTAGCAGAGAATCTTGCAACTATTCCAACTGCATGTGCTATATCTGGTCTAGTATGTACAACATACATGAGTTTGCCAATCATAGATCTATATAGTGTCTGATTTACCTCGATTGACTTGTCTTCATTTTTCAGCTTGCATCTGGTTGCCATAGGTGTTCCAACTGGCTTGGAGTCCTCTATCTTGAATATCTTGAGAACTTCCTTGATGTATTTGGATTGTGTGATGTAGATGCCTACATTCTGTTGAAAAATATGTAGACCAAGAAATAATTTGATCTCCCCAAACATTGACATCTCAAACTCGTTGTTCATTTCATTAGCAAATGATATGCATAATATATCATTACCTCCAAATATGATATCATCAACAACTATTTCAGCAATCAAAATGTTATCATCAGTATCTTCTTTTAAATACAGATTATTGTTTTAACTTGTTCTTACAAATCCAATACTTATGAGATATGAGTGATGTCTTTCATGCCATGCTCTCAGTGCTCATTTCAATCCATACAAGGCTTTGTGTAATTTACAAACCATGTTTTTCTTGTTAGGATCAACAAACCCTTCTGGTTGTTCAATGTATACCTCTTCTTCTAGTATTCCATTCAGGAATGCAGACCTGGCATCCATTTGGTATACCTTGAATCCTTTAAATGCAGCATAAGAAAGTAGAATTCTTACTCCTTCTAGCCTAGCAATGGGTGAAAAGGTTTCTCCATAGTCAATACCTTCTTCTTGTGCATACCCTTTGCATACTAATCTTTCTTTGTTCCTTGTGACTTCTCCATTCTCATTTAGCTTGTTTCTAAATATCCATTTGGTACCAATGACATTCTTGTCATCCGATCTAGGTACTAATGTCCATGTTATGTTCTTCTCAATCTTCTCTATCTCTTCATTCATAGCACTGACCCATTCTTAATTTCCAAGTGCAATATTGACAGATTTAGGCTCAAAATCATAAATTAAACATCTAGTGTCCAGATACTTACTTCTTGTTCACATTCCAGCCTTTTTGTCTCCTAAGATCTGGTTCTGTGGATGGTGTCTTCTGAAATACTTGGTAAGTACCAGTTCATCTCTTTGTTCATCATTTTGATCATCATCTTGACCTTGATTTTGATCTCCATCGCTTGGGGCATCATCTTGAGTAATTTCCCAATTTTCGGTGTTTGCAACCTGATGCTTGGGTGCATTGTTCTGTCTCTCGGGAGCGATACACTGTTGCTCAGGTAGAGTGTAATGTTTTTCACTATAGACAAACCTGTTGTAGTCTTTTGGTTCCTTTCTTCTTTCATAATCATTTTTCTCAACAAATTCATCTACTTTGACATTTGCACTTTCAATGATTTTGTTAGAGGATTTGTTAAGACATTTATAAGTCTTTCTTTTGGTAGAATACCCTAGAAATATCCCTTCTTCACCTTTGGAGTCAAGCTTTCCATTTCTATCATCTTTCAAAATATAACATTGACTTCCAAAAATTCTGAAGTAACTTACATTAGGTGTGTATCCATACCATAGCTCATATGGTGTCTTAGTGGTGTCTTTCTTCAATTGAACTCTGTTTAATATATAGACAACAGTACTGATAACTTCTCTCCAGAATGTTTGAGTGATGCCTTTCTCAATCATCTATGTTCTGGCACAATCAACAATGGATCTGTTCCTTCTTTCAGAACTCTCATTTTGTTGTGGTGTTCTCGGTGTAGAAACATGTCTTTGAATTCCATGCTCATTACAAAAGTTAGTGAATTCATTAGAAATAAATTTGCCTCCTCTATCTGATCTTAGACATTTTAGTTCCTTTCCACTTTGTTTTTCCACTATAGCTTTATACCATTTAAACATCTTGAATGCTTATTATTTCTCTTTTAAGAACATAACAGTCATCATTCTAGAATAATTATCAACAAAAAGAATGAAGTATCTATCACCATAGTAGCTCTTTGTTCTCATTGGTCCACATAAGTCAGTATGGAATAAATCTAGAATAGCATTTGATGTGTAGGTTTTTCTCTTAAAACTAGACTTTGTCATTTTACCTTTTTGACAATTTTTACACATGACATGGTCGGGATTTGACATGCTCGGTAAGCCTCTTACTTTCCTTTTATTGCTTATCCTAACCATGTTGTCAAAATTCACATGACAACCTTTAAAGCCACAACCATATGTCTTCGTTTTTAGCCATTAAACAAGTGGTGTTAATATCATCAAGATAGAATAGGTTACCTTCACTACAACATTTGGGGTGGAATTTTGACCCCAATTTGCGACGACACCACCATTTGTGTGTTTTTTTCCAAGTACCCCCGACGTTGTCATAATAGTAATGGTACAGTTGTAATTGCGAAACCCGCATGATTATAAACAGAAGAAGAAGAAAGGCTCATTTCTAATTTAGTGTGATTGCATACTATCGTGCGTGAAGAGGGCCTAACTATGGAAGTTGATTGGCATCTTGGTATATGGCAGCCATGACTTGAGGTAGGAATTCGAGCTTTGTCTTCTCATTAACTCAATTTCATTTTGATGGAATTTGTTGATTTAATGGCACAATATGAATGTTAATACTATAATTGTTTACATCTTTGCATTTGGAATGCTTAATGACCCGTGAGCTTTGAGAGCTAGGGCATCGTTGCTATTACCTTCAAGATGGCATTGTGTGAAGTGTTTGATCTCTCTTTATTTGTTTTGTTTTTGATATTCACTATGTGGTACTCCTCGTTTATGATCATTTCATGAGGAAATGTCTTGATAGCTCGCGGGATGCAGGCTAGGGCATCATTCATTGTTTATTAGCTCATTGTTTAATATTGACATTGTTTACATCTTTGCATATGAAATACTTGATTACCCGCGAACTTTGAGAGCTAGGGCATCATTTCTATTACCTTCAAGGCATTGTGTGAAGTGTTTGATCTCTCTTTATTTGTTTTTTTGTTGATATTCACTATNTTACATCTTTGCATATGAAATACTTGATTACCCGCGAACTTTGAGAGCTAGGGCATCATTTCTATTACCTTCAAGGCATTGTGTGAAGTGTTTGATCTCTCTTTATTTGTTTTGTTGTTGATATTCACAATGTGGTACTCCCTGTTTATGACCATTTCATGAGGAAATGTCTTGATGACTCGCGGGCTGCAAGCTAGGGCATCATGCATTGTTTATGAGCTCATTGTTTAATAATGGCATTCGTTTACATCTTTGCATTTGGAATGCTTGATGACTCGCGAGCTTTGAGAGCTAGGTCATCATTGCTATTACCTTCAAGGCATTGTGTGAAGTATTTGATCTCTCTTTATTTGTTTTTTTGTTGATATTCACTATGTGGTACTCCCCCTTTTTCTTTCAGAAGTGTATGGATTGACTATGCACATGCATAATTGTAGATAAGGATCAGTAGTAATAGGATGTCATTCATTGCTTAGATTTTTTTGATCTAACCCTCATCTCTCTTTTATTTGCAGGTTCTGGATCACACAGGAGCACACTGGATTCATAGCCTGGTCAAAAATTCATCACATCAAGCAATGTCTGGTACCTTTATTATTTATGTTCATACTCATAAAATATATGTACAGTTATAAAATTTCATGCCTTGAAATTTTATAACATATTTCCTTAGCATAGCTATCAAAATAGAATGGCAGTGGTGATTCAATGCATCTACAACCTCAACAGCATGGCAACATTGATCCAATAACAACAAATACATTACAAATGTCAAGCTAGTCACAGTCTCAATGAAATAAATAGTGTATATATAAAACAATATATGGTGCACAACAACAACAAGCATGCAATGACAACAATAACATCATACATATATATGTATATATGTATATACATATATATGTATATATGTATATATATGTATGTATATATGTATATGTATATAAAAAATAGAGTTCATAATAGGGTCATGTGGTGCTCAAACAGTGAGCTCATAAACAATGCATGATGCCCTAGCTTGCAGCCCGCGATCCATAAAGACATTTCCTCATGAAATTATCATAAACGGGGAGTACCACATAGTGAATATCAACAACAAAACAAATAAAAAGAGATCAAACACTGCATGTTATCAAAATAGAATGGCAGTGGTGATTCAATGCATCTACAACCTCAACAACATGGCAACATTGATCCAATAACAACAAATACATTACAAATGTCAAGCTAGTCACGGTCTCAATGAAATAAGCAGTGTATATATAAATCAATATATGGTGCACAACAACAGCAAGCATGCAATGACAACAATAACATCATAAATATATATGTATATATGTATATGTATATGTATATATGTATATACATTTATGTATATATGTATATGTATATAATAAACAGAGCTCATAACATGGCCATGTGGTGCTCAAACAGTGAGCTCATAAACAATGCATGATGCCCTAGCTTGCATCCTGCGAGCCATCAAGATGTTTCCTCATGAAATGATCATAAACAGGGAGTACCACATAGTGAATATCAACAACAAAATATGGTGCACAACAACAACAAGCATGCAATGACAACAATAACATCATGCACATATATGTATATGTATGTATATGTATATGTATATGTATATATATATATGTATATGTATATAACAAATAGAGCTCATAACAGGGTCATGTGGTGCTCAAACAGTGAGCTCATAAACAATGCATGATGCCCTAGCTTGCAGTCCACGAGCCATAAAGAAATTTCCTCATGAAATGATCATAAACGGGGAGTACCACATAGTGAATATCAACAACAAAACAAATAAAGAGAGATCAAACACTGCATGCTATCAAGATAGAATGTTAATGGTGATTCAATGCATCTACAACCTCAACAGCATGGTAACATTGATCCAATAATAGAAAATACATTACAAATGCCAAGCTAGTCACGGTCTCAATGAAATAAATAGTGTATATATAAAACAATATATGGTGCACAACAGCAACAAGCGTGTGATGACAACAATAACATAATACATATATATGGATATATGTATATGTATATGTATATAACAAACATATCTCATAATAGGGTCATGTGGTGCTCAAAAACTGAGCTCATAAACAATGCATGATGCCCTAGCTTGCAGCTCGCAAGCCATCAAGACATTTCCTCATGAAATGATCATAAACGGGTAGTACCACATAGTGAATATCAACAGAAAAACAAATAAAGAGAGATCAAAAACTTCACACAATGCCTTGAAGGTAATAGCAACGATGCCCTAGCTCTCAAAGCTCGCGGGTCATCAAGCAATCCATATGCAAAGATGTAAACAATGTCAGTATTAAACAATGAGCTCGTAAACAATGCAACACAATATTTGCACCTTAGTAAACATGTGTTAACACAATATGTTGTTAACAAAATATGTTAACACCATGTATGTTAGCCTATTGTGTTAACATGTGTTACTAATTTGAAAACAAACATAATAGGCTAACATACATGTTGTTAACATATTTTGTTAACTAAGGTGCAAATATTGTACTGCATAGACACGACCCTCAAAGCTCATGGATCATCAAGCATTCCAAATGCAAATATGTAAACAATGCCAGTATTAACATTCATATTGTGCCATTAAATCAACAAATGCCATCAAAATGAAATTGAGTTAATGAGAAGACAAAGCTCGAATGCCTACCTC
>MU217095.1:339160-399680 GCA_018584345.1 Thuja plicata | reverse complement strand
TATATATATATATATATATATCACCAATCAGATTGTATCAAGTTGACATCAATGACAATATAATACATTAACTGATTCAATGTCTTGCATTAACTTTCTACGGTTCGGTGATCATCATCTTTGTCATCTTCAAACATTCAATCAGTTATAGTTCATCAAAAAAGTCTTTAAATATATTTAAAACATCTTTATCCCTCCAACCTTCATTATTATTTATTTTCCTCTTAAAGATTTTAATAGTTATTAATAATGAACTATAACTGCTTTGAATGCTTGAAGATGATAAGTTGATGATCATCGAGCTGCAAAAGTGAATGCAAGACATTAAATCAGTTAATGTATTGAATTTTCATTGATTTCAACTTGATATGGTTTGATTGTTCATACGCATATTGTCATAAACTTGAAGATCTGAAAAGACAAAGTTTATGTGGTCGGTAAAACTTCAAAGGTCTGTATACATTGAGTGACAATGAACACTGACGGACAGTGCACACCGACGGATAGTGAACACTGAAAAGTTCATAATATTGTATTGGCATTGATGTCAACTTGATATGGTTTTATTTTTCATACACATTATTGAAACTAGATTGGTCGGTTAACTCTAAGTTTAAATTGTTGCTACTTGGTAAATTCTAGAAAAGATAAATAGTATATCTTACCAAGCAGTTTATATTTGTTAGAATTGTTTATGGCATACATCTTGATGATTGGGGACTAAAATATAACTGGGGATATTATATTTGACATATAATTTTTTTGGTTGGATTTTTGGAATTATTTTTAAGGCCACTGATTCACCCCCCCCCCACCTCTCCCCTCTCAGTTATTCTAAAAATTGGTATCAGATCTTTGGTGCTTGGAAGAAAATTTTAAAGGGACATAAGCTAAATATCACAAGATGAGTAAAAGGGATGTGCCTAAGTTGGACAAAGACAACTTTGCATCATGGAAAAGTGGTATAATACTTCATCTATCAGGTATTGGAAATGATGTCACACATCACTTGGATACTAAAATGTTGCACCTACTGGACCTCTGACTATTGATCAATTGAGAGAGAAACATGAACACAATTCTATGATGATAGAACTTGATTCTTCACTAACCGATGCTAAATTTGAAGATTTAAAATCATGCATCTTTGCAAAGAAAATGTGGGACAAACTCAAGCTAGTACATGGAGTAGATGCAAATGTGTTGAAAGCCTAAGAGGAAATTTTGATGACCTGAGAATGAAAGAAGGAGAGAACATCACTCAGTACAGTGATAGAATCAAATAAGTTGTTAATGTTATCCGTGGAGTAGGAGGATTACTTGAGGAAGAAATGGTTGTAAGTAAAATTCTAAGAACCTTACTGCTTGTTTTTATTCTATTAGAGTATCTGCAATTCAAGAAATGAGAGCAGTGACAAATAACAATGTTACTCTTGATAGTTTGATTAGTAGACTTATTTCATTTGAGATGAACAACTATGACAACAGTGTCTTACCTACTATTGATTCTGCATTCAAGTCTTCTCTGAAAATAAGCAAATCTAGTAACAAACACACTATGAGAAATAATAGTGACAGTGATAGTGATGAACAAGAACTTGATGAACTTTAAGCACTAATGGCTAGGAGATTACATAGAGGTAAAGGAAGATAAAAGGTAAATTACCATTGGTTTGTTTTAATTGCAAATAAATTGGACACTTTGCTACTAGATGTCGTAACAAGAGAAAGGATGGAAGAAACAATGACAGATCTTATGAAAAGAAGTATGACAGAAGTGATGACCAAGACTATAGAAGAAAACGACACTTTGACAGAAGAGATAACCAAGATTACAAGGACAAAAGCAAGAAGGCTTGTTACATGGTTGATAACAAAGCTGAAATTTTTGGTACTGATTCTAATGAAGATATTGAGGTAGTATTTGTTTCTATGAAGGATGATTCAGACGAAGAAGAAAGGTATGTTGAAACAACACTCATATCTAAAGTTAGAAAAAAATATGTCTGGATTATAGATAGTGGTTGTACTCATCACATGAATGGAGATAAAGAAAAAGTTTTAAACTTTTGAATATTATAATGGTGGGTCAGTTAGGATGGGTAATGACTCACCTTGTCCAGTTGAAGGAAAATGTACCATCATGTTGAATAATCTGATCAGATGTGAAAATGCATATTGGGTGAAAGGACATAACTATAATTTGTTGAGTGTTTCATAGTTGAACAACACGGGACACTGAGTTTCATTTGAGAACAAAAAGGCAATGATCTATAATGGAACATGAAAGTTGATCGGTACTGGTGAACAAACAAAAGGTAATCTATTCTATCTTGACAATATTGAGACCACTTGTTTATTGGCTAGAAATGAAGATGTTTGGTTGTAGCATAAAAGGTTATGTCATGTAAATTTTGACAACATGGTTAAGATAAGTAAGAAAAGAAAAGTGAGAGGCATACCGAGTATTTCAAAGCCTGACCGTGTTATGTGCAAAAATTGTCAAATAGGAAAAATGACAAAGTCTAGTTTCAAGAGAAAAACCTACACATCTAATGTTATTCTGGAGTTAGTCCATACTGACTTATGTGGACCAATGAGAACAAAGAGCTATTATGGTGAAAGATACTTTATTCTATTTGTTGATGACTATTCTAGGATGATGACTGTCATGTTCTTAAAAGAGAAATCTGAAGCATTTAATATGTTCAAATTGTATAAAGCTAAAGTTGAAAAACAAAGTGGAAAATAACTGAAATGTTTAAGATCAGATAGAGGAGGAGAATTTATTTCTAATGAATTCACTAACTTTTATAATGAGCATGGGATTACAAGACAGGTTTTTGCACCGAGAGCACCACAGCAAAATGGGATTGCTGAAAGGACGAATAGATCAATTTTTTATTGTGCCAGAACACTGATGATTGAAAAAGGAATCACACAAAAATTATGGAAAGAAGCTATAAGTACTTATGTCTATACACTAAACTGAGTTCAATTGAAGAAAGACACAAATAAGACAGCTTATGAGCAATGGTATGGATACACACCAAATGTGAGTTACTTTAGAATTTTTGGAAGTCAATGTTATATACTGAAAGATGATAGAAATGGGAAACTTGACTCTAAAAGTGATGAAGGAATATTTCTAGGATATTCTACTAAAAGCAAAGCTTATAAATGTCTGAAAAAATCTTCTAACAAAATCATTGAGAGTGAAAATGTTAAAGAGATGAATTTGCTGAGAGAAATAACGAGGAAAATAGAAAGGAACCTAAAGACTACAACATATTTGTCTACATTGAAGAACCTGACACCTTCCTCAAGCGATAGAACAATGCAACCGAGCAACAGGTCGCACACACCCAGAATCAGGAAAATGCTCACAATGTTGAACAGAGTGATAATGAAGATCAAAATGAAGATCACAATGAAGAACAAAGATCTGAACCTGTACTTGATAAATATGTCAGAATAGACCAATCACATGTGTGAGAAACTTGTGATGTGATGGGTCAAGGTGTACTTAAAGTACACATGTAAAGGATCTTGTAAGAGGTGTAAGAGTTTTAGTCCAATGAAACACTTTTAGAAAGTGTCATCAAGGTTGTAAGAAACCTTGTTGGAACGAAATTAGAATAAATTTAAAAAGTCAAATTTAGAAATTTGCTCACACGTGTGTGAGAAAATAATTAGGACTAATATGTGTAGGAATCCTGAAATTAGCCTAATTAACCTTACATAATTAGTGAGTAGGTCTATTTGGTGAGAGTGATATGAGGTAGGGTAGGACCTAGGTTCAAATTACTTTAATCCAAATTAGATTTAGATTAATTATGGTTTAGTAGAATTAATTCATGTGGAGGAATAAATAAATTATGAATTTATTTAAAAGGGATTAATGAGGGAAATGTATATAAATGTGATTTAACACATTAAAGGGGGAATAATATTTATATTAAGATTTAAATACTATGAAGATGAATCATATTTAATTAAATTAATTAATTAAATAGATAGAAGAATATAATAAATGTAATTAATTAAAATTAACTATAATGTTATGTGAATATTAATTAAATTAATATAAGGATGATTTTGGCACGGTTTATTTTGCATTTATCTATTTACAGTGTAGTTTAGAATAGGAATATTTTAAGTTCATTTCAAAAAATTTCACAAGAAAGTCTCGATCATGCGGATCCTTTGTAATAAATGACTGAAAAAATGTAATAAGGCAAGTGAGCTTCCAAAAAGGTAGTGTGTCTTTTTGAAAGAAACATTGACCTCAAGAAGAACTGGACCATAAAATTTCTCTTTTTTCAACAGATTGACCCTGTTGTTGGTATTGTTAAGCGACTAAGAACCTGCAACAATGTTGTCTTTCCACTACCACTATGTCCACATATCAAACCTAATATTTTTTCTGGAAGAGTTAAAGAAGCCTGATTTTAAATATTATGTTAGGTATTGGGTATATGATAGCTTACACCTTGCACCTCTATCAAATCCCAGTGTCACAGGGAAATCCACTTTAGAACTAGATATTCCAATTCTACCAGTTTATCTAACCAAATGCTTTGATTGCCTCCAGACGATTAAGAACAACAAAACATAAATCAGGAGGCCATATGGATAAGAATCGAACAAAACATGTGATTAGAATTAAAATGGTTGAATTATTTTACCAAGATTTCCAATTCTAAATATCATAGAGGTTCTACCTTAGGACCAAACATATAGGACCAACAGGCTGTTATGACTAATTCAAACCTTTCTAGCACTATTATGACCTTTGTAACATCGCGGTCATCATGTAGATTGTGTGAGCTCCCTCACTGTAGCTGAAAAAGCCACATTACTTGCATCATTAAGACAGAAAACCATTGTTTCTCTATGATCTGATGTTTGTCTCTATTTGATGATATTTAGCACAGATGTATGTATCTTCATTTTCCCCATTTAAATTATTGTTTACACATGGTTCTATTATTACATAATTCATGTTGACATGCTATTATATACTAGTCTTGAAAGTACTACATCAATGTGGCAACTACCTTAACCCTGATTAGATGCCAACATGTTCCTTATAGTGTGATTGTTGCTTTAACTTTATTGACCATTGTGCTTTGGATGCTTTGATGATCCCCTTTTTTTTAAAAATGCTTTGAGTCCTTGGAGCTATATATACACATAGATAGTCACTATGATTATTCTAGTAACAGCTCTGCTTGCTCTATATCTTTGACTTTCTAATAATAGTGATTACTACTTTCCATTATATACTGATCACTTACCATTATTGTGTCACTATCACTGTGACCTTTATTATCATAAGCACATGATTTCTCGTATATTTCTATGTGATTATCATGAATATGACTATTCATTCATGACGTGATGAGTATTTTTACTGAATTAGATGTTATTCCATGAATCTTTGTGCATAATCATATAGATCATTGTATCTCCCATAAATTTGATACTTCATCATTATGATAAAAAGAGAAATATTATCATGTGACAATCATAATAAGTATATTTCTAGTAGTGTGAGCTTCCTCCTGTAACTCCATTATGCCTCATATTAATGCATTGGAATTCATGACAACGACATTGAAATGTTGTTCCTTTTCTCTCAATGCATCATTCTCTCTTATATATTTGGTAGCCTCATGATTGCACACACTGAACTTGTAATTTCCTCATAACATGCTTTAATGATTGATACTTTATATGGAATTCCACTTCTACACATTGATATTTATTTTGATTTGTATTATATTACTGTAGTTGTAGCAATTCTTTCTTGAATACTCTTGTTTTGTATCAGATTTCAAATAAATCTTTTATTTCACCCCCAACAAGTTGGGATTGACCCTTGTGGGAGCCTCATTTTACCCCACTTGTCAGGATGAAACACTTGTATCTATACATAGAACAAACTAGTTATAATAACAAACATTTTTTCACTTGAGGTAGTAGGTATAGTCTTTTATCTTCTATATGGATTTATGGGAGAAATAAATAGCATATGTGTAGTGGTAAATACTCATGGGTAATCATTCATTACTTGGATCCATTGGATCTAACCCCACTTTCTCTCTTATGTAGGATTTAGTAATTTGTTCATAGGCATGGAGATATAGGAGTTGAAGGGAACAACACCAAGACAACTCATAACAACTCAAAGCAAAAAAGGCAATGACTGGTTATCCCTGACCTTTTCTCTCTACATGTTCTATCTCCCCTTATGTTTTGAACGTATATGAAAGATAGTAGGCTATCCTCATGGCTTGTGTGAGAAATTGGTTTGAAAAATACTTTGATGAATAAAATTACATTTTTAGAAAAAGATTGCAGAATATTTTTTCAATGTTGTTTCTCTTTTCTTCATTAAATGTAATAATTCAATTTTTGGCTTCAAAGTCATTTCATTTAAACTTGAAAGCACATAGCATAGAGAAGCAATCAGAGTGTACCTTTTTCACTTGAAATTCCTATGGCTCTACCTGAATTGAACTGGGAGTGGAATTTGGGTAACATTTTTGGTGTCATCTAATATATGTCTGCCTACAAGACATTGGGACCAGTAGCCTAAAAATAGTCCATTGAGAATGGAGTCAGTTAACCACCTGATTAAAACCTGAAACTTAGACTGTGCATACAAGATAAACCTTCCTTAATGAATTTGTGTATGCTTATGATTTATGATACTGAAGCACAGAACTTCAATATCAAAAATTATAGATGTATGCATGATCATTGGGCAAGGATTTTCTTGTGTTTGCAGATATTGACAACAACTTTAAAGCATAACTTTACCTCATTTCTGACTGCTGATAGCCACCCTTAATTTAATGAATGTGAATGCATGATTTACCACAGTGAAACTCCTCCTTTGCAACTCAAAGAGACCTTGAACCTTGAAAACTTATTGAAAATCAGCAAAGCTAAGACTAAAACTAACCTAGCTATGCTTGACAACACTTAGGGAAACTAAAAAACTAACCTACCCTAGCCTAACCAGCAACAAAACATGCTAAACAAAACCATTCACTAGTTAGCTAAAATAACTTCCTTTTCTCCTCAAATTGCAATGTGCACATGCTTATAGGCAAATGCGGGAAGATGGAAAAATGAAAAACATTTAACCAACTTATGCAACATTTCCTGAAGAAATAAAAGTGTTTTGAATTACTTCACTCTACTGATTGAAGAAATTAGCATCTTGTAATGAATTAGAAAACTAAATTTGGTCCTCATCAACATCTTCATATTTAGGTTTAGATATAAATGAAGCCTTCTCACTTATCTCCAACCGGGTCAGATACCTGATTGGAAAACCTCTTGACAGTATGAACTTGGAGCTTTCTTTTTGGGTTTCTTTACTTTATCTCTTTAGTTCATCATGGTTGTCCTTAATTATTAATAGGCATGTCAGCTCCTCTTCCATGGTCAGGGGCCCATCATCTTCCATTAAGTCAGCTAGGATCTCATCAAAACTATTAACCACAGAAGGTTCTTAGCATCTGGTTCCAGCTTGGGTTCAGGCACGAAAACCTTAGGTAAAACACTTTCCAAAATAGGGATTCCATCAATAGGCACATAATCTAACACTTCAATAGCAAGATTATCACAAAATACCTTAATAATGTTGTTGAAACAACCCTCCTCTATGTGTTGATCAGCTTCCATATCATGAAATTTTTTGTTGTGTTAATGTGGTTGGGAACGCATCTTTCTCATCCTTATCAAAAAAAGAGGGTAACTCATCAAAGAAGAACATAACCCTCTCCTTATGTTCAGACTCCTCTCATGTAGCCAATGGAGATTGTTTAGTATTCTATTCAAAATATACAGGCATCTCTACAAATAGATTCAGTACCTCTTGTCTCAATTGGATTTTCTCTTGATCCTCTACTACTTGTTCTATCATATTAGAAACAACACAAACCTCATTTTAAGCTCCCTAATCTTGGACTGGCTCACATGGGGTAACCTTGAAAAGGTTTGGCATCTGAAAGCCGGTATGTTGAGTCCATGAAGGTTTCCATGGCTGCTTTGTAATTTGAGTATTTGGTTCAGCTACATAACATAACTCAGATTGAGGTTCAATAAAGTGAGATGGTCGACTATGCTCACTCAAGGGCTCTTGTAGGGTTTGTCTTATTTCTTTTGCAGGTTTCTAACCCCTAAAAATTGGAAACTCAAGCTTGGAAGGTTGACTTGGGTCACAGAAGGATGATTGAGCCTCTAACTCTTGTAATCATGCAATTAACAGCCTCATTTTCTTCTCTTTATATGCAAACTTCTTGGCAAGTCACTTGTTTTCATACCTTTGAGCATCCATCTCCTACCGGTGCATATGAGCTTGATAGGTAAGCTCCTATTGTTGCATGTTATACTCATTTTATCGCTCCATATATCTCAACCGCTCTTGAAAAATTACCAGAATATCATCAAGGCTCATGTTTGAAACATGTTGTTGGGGATAATACTAAGAGTCATCAAAGGATATCTCTTGTGGTTGTTCATAGACATGTTGTTGAGAAACTGTAGCAGGGGTGGGAGGGTGGAAAGTGTATGGAACTTGTTGATAAGGTTGGTGAGGATATGTCAACACACAACCCTCATGAAATAGGGAATGATAAGTCATGTTCTGATAAATAGAAGACAAACAACACTCTTGTAAGTTGGAGAAACATGAAAACTTTGAAAACTAAGTAAAACTAGACTTTATTTTCTCATACCAGCAATTGTATTTTCTTGAAACCAATGAAAAATTATCAAGATTCGCCAGGTGTGTGAATTTATTGCCTCTAAAGTTAGAAACTACTGTTGTACACACCAAACAACTGTAAAATAAGGCTTGAAAATACTGAAAAAATCATCTCTCTATCCCATCAGGCGTGCCAAAACTGTTATGTTTCAAATTTTCACCCCTTTAAACTCAAAAGTTTAATAACCTAGCATAACATGGGAATCACTTCTACATATGGGATATGCAAGACTTGAAGTGAAACCTCCGGAATCTAGGTCGGTTCCTATTGGATAATCACGTATTTTATCTTCAAACTAACTCAAACTCTAGAAGGAAAAGGGAGAGAAGACTGGAAATAAAATAAAATGTAAATGCTTTGTCTTTATAGGTGATGCACCAAACTTTTATGAATCACAACTGCAGTGACTAAGTGTTGGTTTTATACTATCTGAATTGAGGGAAAGTACAAATTTTCTTTATAGGCTTGCATAAATATTTCATGGTAAGGTTTTGAATGAACCTATTAATGATAAGAGATTTCTCACTTAACCATTTCAAAACATAAAACACAAACTACAACCTGCAAACAAACATACAGTCTTGCAAACAAGTACTCAGATGAGACAAGATAACATGGAATGACAAAATTCACTAATCACCTTTATAAATCACCTATAGTGCACACAAATATGCAGAAAGAAAAGAAAACTAAAAGAACTTAGATAATATTTTACTCAAAAATTTTAGTCACTTTATATTGTGCTTCCAAAAGAGTTACATATTCATGCAAAACTTCTCAAAAGGACAACAACTAGTCACAATAATCTTCTCTGCATAATTAGAACTACCCACAAATGATCCTGTGAAACTCTCTAAGTACAACTTTTTCAACCCTTAAGGGTCGAATGCTATAAAAAAAGGCTCCAAAAATGGGGTCTAGAAACCATGGAATAAGGAAATATGGTTGGAAAAAGTCTTCACATCCATAAGGGAACTCAATGTTTTCTCAAAAAAGGCCTCAAAACATTCATAGATCTCATAAAGACCCTTCAACAACAATGAATAATTCTAGATCTGAAACTCCCTAAATGCCCTCTAGCATCTCCTAAATCTGCTCCAAGATACCTAGATGCTCTCCTTATGTCTCCAAACTGCTATAACTTCTAAGAAAAAGTCTTTAAAGATATTGAAAACATCCTTATCCCTCCAACCTTCATTATTATTATTTTTCCTCTAAAATATTTTAATAGTTATTAATTGATTTATAGAATGTATCAATTAATAAATATTAAATTACAAAACATTCTCAATAAAAAGTAACAATATAGACAGAATATATTTTACTTAATAATATAATCATTTATTAATGAAATATATCATTATATTATTAAGTAACATATAAAGATGTATTTAAATGTCATCAAAATGGCATTGGTTGTGGACTTCTAAAAATCATAAAATAAAAAAAATAAGGGCACAATGAAGCTTGAGAGCCCTAAAAGCATTTTCATTTTCGAACTTGGCATTTTTATTGGATTCAAGGGTTGTGGAAAGCCTAATTCGCCACCATGGAGAGAATTTTGCATCTTTCCTTGTTGCTTTGGCCGCCCCCATGATAAGGTATATGAAGGTTCAATGTTGAACTGTGGAGTTTTGTATGGGATTTTTTTAAGACTTCTCTGCTCGAAACCGAAGCATTGATGAAGATCCATGGTTCTGGTCATATCTTGTAACAGGTATCTCTAAAGTGCTATTTTTTTCTTCATGCGGTTGTATTTGAATGAAAATATTTATGTTTGGAGCCTTTCTGTGCGTGATGGCCTCACATCTTCTATCCATGTACATTTCACTCCATATTTTCACATTATGGGATGAAGGCTCTACTTATACTGGCACGGTTAATTTTGTATTTATCTATTTCCAATGCAGTTCAGAATAAGAATATTTTAAGTTAATTTCAAGTTTTTTCACAAGCAATTCTTGATCATGCGGTGGGTAATGAATGACTGAAAAAATGTAATAAGGGATGTGACCTTCCAAAAAGGCATCTTGTCTTTTGAAAGAAACATTGACCTCAAGAAGAACTGGACCATAAACCTTTTTTTTTTAAACAGATTGACCATGTTGTTGGTTTTGCTAAGCCACTGAGAACCTGCAACAATGTTGTCTTTCCATGGCAACTGCGTCCATATATCAAACCTAATCCCTTTTCTTGAAGATTCAAAGAAACATGATTTAAAAGATTATGTTGGGTGTCAGGTACATGATAGCTTACACCTTTCACCTCTATCAGATCCCAGTATGACAAGGAAATCCACTTTAGAACTAGATATTCCAATTATGCCAAGTTATCTAATCCAAATGCTTTGATTGTCTCCAGATGATTAAGAACAACAAAACATAAATCAAGAGGCCATATGGATAAGTATAAAACAAAACATGTGATTGGAATTAAAATGGTGCAATGTTTTTACCAAGATTTCCAATTCCAAATATCACTAAGGTTCTACCTTAGGACCAAATATATAGGCCCAATAGACTGTTATGACTAATTGCAAACCTTGCCAACACTATTATGACCTTTGTAACAGCATTTTCATCATTTAGATTGTGTGAGCTCCCTCACTGTAGCTGAAAATCCACATTACTTGCATCATTAAGACAGAAAACAAATTGTTTCTCTATGATCTGATGTTTGTCTCTGTTTGATGATTAGAATTGTTGTATGTATCTTCATTGTCTCCATTTAAATAATTTTTTAAACATCTATCTATTATTACATACTTCATTTTGACATGTTATTATACACTGGTCTTGAAAGTACTACATCAATGTGGCAACTGTCATAACCCTGATTGGATGCCAACATGTTCCCTATGTTGTGATTGTTTCTTTGACTTTATTGACCATTGTGATTTGGATGCTTTGATGATCCCCTTTTTTAGAAATGCTCTGAGTCCTTGCAGCTATAGGTGCACATAGATATTCACTGTGATTATTTTAGTAACAGCTATGCTTTCTCTATATCTTTGACTTTCTAATAGCAGTGATTCATACTTTCTATTGTATACTGGTCACTTATAATTATTGTTTCACTGTTAATATGACCTTTACCATCATAAGAACATGATTTCCCTTATCTTTCTGTGTGACTCTCATGAATATGACTATACATTCATGACATGAGGACTATTTTTACTGAATTAGATGTTATTCCATGAATCTTGGTGCATAATCCTATAGATCATTGTATCTCCCAGAAATTTTATACTTCATCATTATGATAAAAAGAGAAATATTATCATGTGACAATAATAATAAGTATATTTGTTGTGTTGTTATCTTTCCCTTGTAACTAGAAAGTTGTGGGATGCTAGTCAAACCATCAAAAAAGGATAACCAAGTGAAGCATAGGCCACTAGGAAATCTACCAAAAGAGGATTAATCCTTAAGGAAAGTGTTGTCTGCATTAACAGATCCAAAAAAGAGATCATTCCTAATGAAAGCATAGTCTCTAAAGGGATCTGAAAAAATGAGGATCAGTCTAAGGATCAACTAAATAATGCACAGGGCATGATAATGTAATGAGAGAATAAGCCTAAGGAAAAATTTGTCTCCTTAGTTGTCTACATAAGAGATTTCATTGTATCTTGTATATGTGTGTGAAAAATGTAAAAAAATGAGTGGTGTATTCCCCCACGTTAAATAAATTACAAATGCCTTAATGTTAGCAATGGATTTAGAAAAGCATACATGCACCCAAAAGATATGTTTCCACTATGAGATGCACCCAAGTAAGGACAAACCAAGGGAAATGAAACACATGACAAAGAGAGCACAAAAGGGATCTACTAACTTTGGGGTCAGTGTGATAATATGATAACTCATTTATATCAAGAACTATATCAAAGTGGATAGAAATCATTCCTAAATGTAGAAAAACTAAAACCAGAATGGAAGATCATATAAGAGATACAAAGAAGATTCTTTTTGGGCCGACATTGTGCAGAGAAAAAAGAAGTTTTTCTACTGCTTTACGTAATCCCTAATCAGAAACACAAAGGCACATTCATGAAGAATAGCACATGCACAACATAACATGTATACACCATATAGAAGAAATGAGATACAAATGGAGGAATGTCACAGAAAGTTGACTCCTTTATCACCTTGGTCCAATGGAGCAACAACGGTTGTTTAAAGAATTCTAAACAAAATATATAATAATAAGCAAATCATGGGGAAGCACACAAAATAATCCACCATACAAGAGGATTTATTCAAGCACATCACCTACTCCACCATCTTGGTCTATATTGTTTAGGGAAGGTGAGAAACATGCAAGAGGTGCAACGTTGGGCATGGTATATGGAGCTATTTCAATTTCCAAACAAGGACTATGCTCTAATGATGAGTTTCTTTGTTTGTTACTACGATCAAGAGATAATTTTTTTGCAAATCTAGTAGGTAAATCATAATTAATATCAATAATCTTATACATATCATCAAAATCACTAGTATGAACATCATTTGAATTAGAAATTGTTTCATCATCAAGAGTATCTTCTTCATCCTAATTAATCACAATAGAATCTATGATACAAATAGAATCGGCATGTTTATGTAATTTCATTTTTTGAAGATTAACTTCCTCCCTTGGGATATGCATAGGTTGGTTAAAGGGAACCAAGGAATTATTGGGTGTCTTAGGGGAGGAAAGATATTGGAAATACACTCACAGGCCCTAGCATGATGTTTACAGTGACAATCACAGGCACAACATATACATTTGATTTTTAAAAAAATTTGATGTGGTTTAGGATCAATCAAAATCAATTCCTTTTCTTCTTTATGAGGAAGAACAAAAGGAACCACACTAGGTTGGGAGATATCAATTGTTGGGCATTTGTAAGATATAGGAGGTGGAACTCAAGCATAAATAGGAGGAATAGAAGGTTTAAGAAGAAGTCCAGGTGCAAGGCAAGGAGGTGGAACTATGAAATTAATAAGTTCAAAAATATTTTTGGCTTTGAATTTTTTATAGGATAAGAATAAGTTGTCTAGGCGAGGCTGAATTGGTTTAGGCATTGAAGGCCAAAATAAGTCAAGGTCAAAGTTCCCCTGACTAGCTAAAGGTTGATAGAGACTATGGTTAATCGTGATGATTTCTCCATCATGGGGAAATTTAAAACACTTATGGATTGGAGGGACTATAGATTACATGGAAGTGGGACAAGGAAGGCCAAGTCTAACTTGAAATTGATCGAAAGCTGGGATGAAAAAAAAGGTGACATCTAACGATTTCTTACCAAATTATACATGGAAGTTAATGGAACCATGGGTGGGACAAATGGAACCATTAAAATATATAATCATCACTTTTGATTTTTCATAGGAGTCTTGTTGGAGATGTCTACTGTAAATATGTTCTTCATTTATAAAGTTCACCATGCATGTAGGATCTATAAGGATGCTACAAGAGGGAAGACCATTAATCTTCACAACAATATAACGAGGACCATCAAGTGCACCAATAGTCTCCTTAGGTTCAAATGTAATGCAAATCTCAGGTTTTGGTTTGGGTTTAGGTTTTGATTGATAAAAAGGTTGACAACATTTTTGGCCTCAATACAATTATCCTTATAGTTCACAATAGTAGGAGAGTCGGCAACATTTATGGAATAAGAAAGAAAAGAATGGGTAGACTCAATGGTATTGGTAGAATGGGAAGGTAAGGGATTGGTATAGATTTTCAATTTTTGGTTGGGAGGGGCAACGGATTTATTTCCTTGATTATTAACACCCTTAATAGATATAGCATTAGAATCATAACGTATTGAACAATATGTTTTAAACAGAAAAAACTTTTCACTATCATGACCAGGTTGACGATGGTATTGACAAAAAGCTTTGGGATCAAATTTTTGTTGGATTGTTTTGAAGGATCGATTGTTTTAATGGGAGGAAGTGTTAAAAAATTAGTATTAATCGACTTCAACATCACATTATTAAAATTTTCAAAAAGAGGTGTAAAATTATGAGAATGTTTAAAAACAAATGACAAAGGAGACACACCTTTGGATGTTACTACCACTTGTGCATAACTATTATTTGATTAATTGTTGATCTTGATGAACCCTTTAGGTTTTTGAAACTTTTGAAAAGGTTTGGATGCGACATCACACTTATCAACCAAAGCCATTAGAGTGGTTCTCTCAAATTGACTCACTTGAAGGTGATAATTTTGAAGCACTACACACAATTGAGTAAAGGAAGAGAATTTGGAAAGCAATATCTTATCTCTAATGTCTTTTTTATAAATTAGCAACAAAAATATAATGAAGATAAATATCAGGCATAGGATAACAAATCTGAGCATGCAAATGGTTAAATCTACCAATGAAATCAGTCACTTTGTATTTAACATCTTGTTTACAATGCATCAAAACAATCAAAGAAATATTAGGAAAACATTGTTTGAAATTATTGAGAGAAAGAATTAGCAAGATTTTGAAAAGAATCAATAGAATAAGGAAGTAAAGAGAAATACCATTGCAAGGCCTTATCTCAAAATGTTCTAGTAAATAGTTTAACCATGAGTTTATGATCATGAGAAAATTCACTACACAATGTTTGAAAGGTCTTCACATGAGTCAAGGGATCACCTTTTCCAGTGTAAGTCTCCAAGTGAGGTATTTCAATGTATTGAGGGATAACGACATGAATGATATCCAAGGACAAAGGACTAGCATTCACAAGTGGAAATACTGAATTTGTATTATGTCATGGAGAGATTTTTGTTGCAAGGATGAAATGGTTTGAGCAAAACTATTGATAGTGGATTTGGTGGAAAGGTTGGTATAAGATGTGTGAAATATTTGGAGCGCTATGTGAAATGGAAGGAACATTATAATATGAAAATGGAACATTGTTATAAGTAGGCATGGATAAAGGTTGGTAAACATATATAACACTTGAAGGAGGAGGAACAATAGGATTAGGAATACTTCCAAGACTAAAACCAATAGGAATTGAAGGTTCAATGCTAGTGTTAGGTTGAGTAAAACCAATATATTGAGCACAATATTTAATAGGTTTAACATTGTTATGGATAAGATAGGAAATAATACACAATAAATCAATATTATTCTCATCATTGTGAATCATCTTCTCATTGTTTCTACTAAAGAGATGACTTATGTATTAGAACGTTATGGACCTAACCATTGTTCAAATTTTTCAAAATCATGAGAAAAATATTGCACTTGGGTAGGAGACACTCTTAAAGTTTCATCTTCATCATTAGAAGAGTGGGAAGAAGGGTTCTCAACAATAGTGGGAATGTCATTATTAGGCATGTGTGTCTCATCAAGATTCCTAGGAAACAAAGAGGACTCTAGATCAAAGGAACCCATTAGTCTACAGCTTCTCCTAACTAGAATACTATAGGTAGGACTCAATGTTATAACACTCATGAACACGAAAAAGAAAGAGAGATATGTTTTAAAAATGCAAGTAGAATATTTTAAATAGAGATGTAAACATTCACTAAATCTATCCAACATAAATGGATTTAAGACACATAATTGCACATGAAACCCAATGAATGGGACATCTAACCATCAAATGATAATGCATATTATACAATAAGAAAATAGATGCAAAGGATAGATCATATTTTCTTATTGCACAATTTTAAGGAAGATGACCCAATAGGCTCAAGTAGGTCTTAAGAACTAAATGAGTCAATGATCCTTCATTGATAGTTATTAATTGAGATTATTTAGATGAATGATGCAAGATAGAAGGATAATTTAGTGAAATTTATAACTTTCACCAAGATGCAAACCTAGAGAAAAAGACAGTAACCTGTGTATACTTAAAATAGAAACCAAAAAGTAGATCTCACCTATGGTTGAAATCTAAAGATGATTTGGAGGGTATAGAATTCCCTGGGCATTTTGTACCCAAGTATGGAATGTGTTCCTCAATGTATACCCTATAACTTTGTTTAAAAATTTTCCAGATTGTTTGTCAAATCCTAAACTGGACAAATATGCTCTGGAAGGTTCGCCGTCAGTTCCTACAAACAGGAAAAATAGGGAAGAAGGTTGTAAAGAGGAGTTTTCCTCAGTCAAACCCCTATTTGGAATCAACCTTTAAATGAAATTAAGTAAATGAGAGTGTGTTGTCACATAATAGAGACTCGATCTAAGAAATGAAGTAAATCATACCTTGGAAATACAAATGATTCTTTAAATGTGATCAAATATGTTGATGAAATAGCTTTTAATTAACACAAAAATCCAAACGAAATAATGAAAGACAAAACCTTGTGTAATGAATGTTGTAGTTTTCTACAATGCTTGATTGAGAAGAAGAAAGATGACTTGAAGATATGAAGACTTGAATGCTTGAATGAATGTGAAGGCTTGAATATCTGTAGATCTTGTTCCTTGATGGTAGACTCATTTTTCTTGGTCTTCAATGAGGGAAATAAGCATGATCCATAGAGAATATTTTCCTTGAAGAAACCTTGAATGTTTGAGAATGCTTGGATACCAAAGAGCTCTTAAAATATTGATTTCTCGATTGTGATTGATAATGGATTACCAAAATGATGAGAGATAGGCCACTTATATACCTCTCACAAAATTTTGGGTTTTAAAATTAACCTAGGCCAACAAAAATCTAGAAATCCCACCAAATTACCAATATGGGGCCTCAATTCAAATTTCAATCCAAATCCCAAGGTATACAATGTTGGAAGCTACAATTGAAAAAATTGTTATATTGCCATTGATGTTAAACCTTAACTGGTAAGACAGTTGCTATCTAGTAAAGTGTCATATCAGGTGATTGATGAAGAAGATTTGAAAAGAGGAGATAACAAGAAGACCTGGTGAAATGGTTGAGTTATATGAAACTACAATGGGTACTGTTGGGATTAATGGGAAGTAGTACTAAGAGGGGAGGGGTGAATTAGTATCTCTAAAACTTTTAACTCTTTTCACCTTTCATCTTTAGTAATCATTCTTTAATGTATTACCGATCATTATTGATGTTCTTCTTATGCAAGTAGTATTAATTCATAATCTTTAATTGTTTGCAACATTCATAGAAACATTCATGAAAGTAATAAACACATAACACAGGATATGATATCGCAGAAAACTCTTGTTAGGAAGTAAAAATTGCGGTGGGGATGGCACCCACAAAAATTCACTATCTGCAAAATGGAAGGGAGCCGGTAAAGGCTTACAATTGATCACTTCTGATTATCTACCCTGTTAGGAGTATTAAAGTGGAGACCGGTTAAGATCTACTCTGTTAAGAGCTTTAGCAACACTGATTTAAGTGTGCACTCGGTTAAGAGATTTACAATAGGACTGTTAGGTCCACCTTTCTTGAAAGGATTTCTTAAGTGTACTACACTTGTTAGAATGAGTACATATGTTTGACCTGACTGTATGCAATCTATAATTGTTGATCACAGATCCATTAAAGCTCTCATAATATGAATATCACCTATAGTTATTTTTTCATACCTGTTCTCTACTTGTCGGTAGCCTGTGTTCTTGTTCTTGAAACTGATTTGATCCTTTTTTGTCCTTCTGCATGAATTCTCTTGTTTGATCCTTAGATGCTCTCAGTGGCTACAATCATCATCGAACAACAACATGTTCACAATAGATTGAGCATCTATTTATACACATATTTGACCTATTCTAGAATAACGCATTACAATGTTAACTCTTAGATCCAAGGTTTACAACTTGACCTTGATCTTTAGTTTGCATGTTTTAAATCAGTTAAACTAATTAAAATAATAATAATTACATTTCTTCCTCCGCACATAATGGATTTAAAACAAATCAAGAAGCTAAATATACAACTTTAGTGTTTTATCTGACGTGGAATGTCAGATCCACTTTTTGCAGGATGTAACTAACTATCGATTCTTGGTCATCAGGTTGAACTGAAAGTCTGTCGGCATTCCTTTGTTGAACTGATTGTCAGGTTCCCTTCATCTGTCAGGTTCCTCTCTTTGTTGTTCCGTCGGGTTGCACTGTTGTTACTCGTCGGGTTCCTTTATCCTTTTTGTCATCGGGTAACATTGAATAGTGTTTATCGGGATGCTTTGAACTTGGCAGTATCGGGTAACCTTGGCATCAGGTAGTCCTGTGCCCTGTCTTTTGGTGTAGTATAAACTGATGGTGAAGATCATGTTTTTCCTTGTATATACTAATGGAAAAATATAATGCCTTCAATCTCCCCCTTTGACATTAGTATCAAAAATTGATATGTGCATAATACTAAAGTGTTTAGTATGTACACCATGTCTATATCCTTTTCATTATATGACTCCCCCTAACTGTATGCATCGGTATAGTATAAGTATATGTACATGTATACTTGCCTCTGTACTATACATTCCCTGTTCTTTTCTCTTTCAATTGTTTGATTGTACATTTCCCCCTTTATACTTTCTGAACTGTATGTACATATCACTTCCCCCTTTATTTGATACTCATGACAAAAATGTACAACTTATAAGATGCAAAAAATGTGACAAAATGTGTAACTTCCAATGTGTCAAGAATATGTGAGTGGGTGTTATTGATGTCTTCGAGCAATTTCTCCCATTTTTCTTTCAGGAATTCTAGTGTCATGTGCTCTAGCTCCAGTCTTTCATGCATATCATAAATGTTGTCTAGGACAGAAGTTTTTTGGGGTGGCAATTAGTGCTCTTTCCTCTATCATATGTTTTTGCAGTAGTGAGAGTGTCGGTAAGAGTTGTGCTTGAAGCTCATTTACCTCATCTGTAAACTTGGTCTCTGCAATCTATATGTCTTGTCTCAACTTTCGTGCTTGCTTTAGCTATCCATTGTGCAATTTTACTGCCTCTTCACTATTTGTGAGACTTTGTGCACTTGTTTGAAGATCCACATCTATCTGTGCTATCTTGTCGGTATACTCTTGGGTGATTTGATCAAGAGTGCATACCTTTTTTATCAAGGTTATAGCTTCTGAGATTATCGGATCTATCGTGCTAACCAATTCAAAAAGCTTTACCTTTTTCAATGCCACTTCTTGGCTTATATTTTCTACTAGCTTGAACTCATATTTCTATTCAAGTCTTTCTTCCATGACCTTCTCAGCATCTATGTTCTGAGATGTGATTGTCTCTGTGAGAACCACTAATTGATCAATCATTGGGGTTGTTTGATCAACATCTACATTTGGTACAATTTGTTGAAGTATTCCTCTTACTACTTCAAGTACCTTTGCCTCTTTTATGGCTTTTCTCAGTTTGTCTTGCATTGCCTTCCTCTCACAGAGTCTTGCATACTTGGTCAATTCAGTCAAATCCAATGTCCTTGGATCACAAACTGGAATCTCAATGATTTCATCCAGAGTGACTGGATTCTTATGCTTTCTCTTCTTCTTCTTTGAGACTTGTGTGGATGCAGATGTATGAACTACCATTGCTAGTTCATTTGTCCTCTCTGAATTTCTTGGTGAAGGCTTTGTTGAAGATGCTTCTTGTGTTTTCTGCTAAGTGTGCACCTATTAGTTTTGTGAAGATGTCTCTCCATCAACCTTGGGTGTCTCTGCAGATTTTTTTTTTGTTTTCTTCTCCAACTCATCTTTCTTTGCTTCTTCACTCATTTATTTATGCGTGTCCTCTTCTGCCTTTTGTGCTTCTTCTTTATTTTGATTAGTAGGCTTATCTTTCTGATCATCGGTTGCATCTTGCTTTGCAATTGTGTCCTTTGTGTCATCTGCGGTGTCTTTTTCTCCTGTATCACCCTTGTCCTTGGGTGTGCTTGTATCTTCTGTAGTAGATCCATCATTACCCTCTAGTATATTGATTGCCTTCATAAATACTAGCATATTGCTTTGTGTTCTATCTTGTGTTGTATCTAGAGTGGTGTCCTACTTCTCGGTTTGGTCTTTTTGAGCAGTGACATCCTCATCTTTTTGTATTTTCTCTGCAGGGTCTGGTTCTGTTATGTCCATGACTGAAGTGTCTGGCCATACTTCATCAAGAACATCCATGTCCTTATTGGCTTCGGTCTCCATTTGTTGTTGCTTGATCTGATCCTTAAGTGATATGAATATAACATCATCTTCTTTCTGAGGATCTTTATCAGAGTCATATTGTGTGATGTCTTTAATGTCAAGATCATCCATGACTATGTCCAAATCTATTGGCTCCATATCTTCAACATTGTCCAAAGCAATGTGTTGAGGACTTTCCTTATCTTTCTCCTCCTCTCTATGAGCTGTGTCGGTGAGAAGTAACTGTTCCTCATGACTTGTTGACTCTGCAGGCAGATCTAGGATTTGTCTCCATTTAATCTCGATCATTGTATCTAGCTCTATAAACTTATCCTCTAGCACTTTGTAAGCTCTTATCTTAGCTACAAATTTTCTTTAGTGCTTCTTCATAATTTCTTTGATTTCTTCAATCTTAGATTCAGGAGGCATAAGTGTGACAAGTACCCTCTCCCTTACTTCTCTTTCTGTTTGTAGAGCATATGACCATTGTTGAGATATTTTCTTACACAGCTCTTTGGGTATTTGGTTGACAAATTCAGCTGGTACATATTTGTACTTGACCATTTCCCTAATTATGGCATCTTGTATCTTTTTTTGGTCTTCTGGCTTTAGTGTATCCCATTGTCTAATTTTATTATCAGACATTGTGCCAGTTGCAGCAATAGATTCAGCAACCTCATCAATTGTTTGAAGTCTGAAATTGTTCTTTGTTACATCAGGCTCATCATCTTTTGTGTCTTCTATGTCAGCTTTTGTCCTGACCAATCTTTTTCTCCTCTTTGTAGGTGGTGTCTTCACAGTTTGTTCCTTTGTTTTCTTTGTTGGTTGCTTCCGCTTATAGGTCCTTACTTGACCTTTCTTAAGAGGTGTGGTATCGATCTTAGCAGTTTGACTTTGTGTCCTTTGCTTCTTTGTAGGAGGTGGAGGTGTATAAGATTCAGTTGCCTCAGAATCTAATTTTTGCTCCTCTTGCCTTGCACCGATGGTACCTTGTTCATCGGTTTCCTCAGTTTGTTCTTGTTCCTCCTCATTAATCGATAGAATATTTTTAAGATTCTTAACCATCTTATTCTTCTTATTGACAGTCTTTTTGATTTCTAGGCCTCTTTTTATCTTTGACCTGGCCTCTTCATAAGTTCCAAACCTTGGTTATTTGTTGTCAATGGGCTCATTGATTAATGCATCAATAGCATTGGTTGCTTGATCTATGTTGATTTCATAATCAAGAGGTGCTAACCAAGCTGTTCTTGGTACAACCGGTTTTATGTGGGTAAAGTCTGTATCCACCATAAAACATATTGTATCCCTATGTTTTTCAATCAGTTGCTCAGGGATCCTTGTTCTTTCTATCATCTTTTCCTTGAATTCAAGGAAGTATGCAGTCACAACTGAGTAAAAGTTATCTCCTAGTGACTTAATAAGTTCACTAATCTGTAATGTCACCGGCTTTGTAGTGTCCCACTTTACTTTTCCTACTGAAGGAAAGTATTCTAGAAAGTATAAAAATATACTCGTGATAAGTGAGCCGAACTTACATGTGTTAGTCTTTGCAGACTGTATTGTGTTCATGTTCTCATCAAGTTGTTTTAACAGGATTTCACATAGATCCATCTGAATTCCCTTGGTCACTATCTTGTAAGTTGTGCTTATTGATGTTGATGTTATGATGTTTAGCCTACTTTCCAGAAAGATCTTGTAACCAATCACACATGCACTGAATCTCAGTTCTTTGTCGGTGATGGTGTTAACCTTGAGACCTCTGTTATCCCATTCAGATTTTGTGATCTTTTCAACTTCTGGCCTGGAAGGTACTTATGTGCCTTGGGCTTGTCAGTTATTGGATAACCAGTGACAACATGAAGGAATCCTTAGTGATTTTCTTCGGTTGATCTAGCCATAGCTTCTGATCATGCATTCTGCTAAGTACCAACCTGATCTAGTCAGTTTTGAAGTCCCTCAAGAAATATAGGGCATTGGTTAGTCCCTTCACTTGCAGATGCTTATGTTCATCTTTCAGGTTTCCTTCTGCATCACAAAGCTTCTTGTAAGCTTCATCCATTTTCAGATCACCTATTTCAGCAATCTTACAGTGAATATAGGACCTTACGTCCTCTATTAACAAAACCCTAGGTGGAATCTTAGAAAACACGCTGGTTTCATCGGGTTGTGATGCAATCTCTGGGCATATCTTGTATTTGGGCTCTACATAGGTGCTATTCTTGATTAACCTAACCACATTATTCTTATCACTCTTGATCTTAGCAGTTCTTGAAGTGGTTGCCATCATTTTTAAGATATTAGGGCTTTCTTGAAAATAACCACAAAGTTCTTTCGGTGCCCTTGGTACTTACTTCGATCCGTGATACTGGTGAATGATCTGTTTGTTGTGTGTGCTAGATCGAGTCAAGGTCGCTCTGTTGAATGCTCTTCAATTGCTCTATTTTCACTCTGTTTTTTCTCTTCAAATCATGGGTGCAAAATGAAGTGCTCTCGTCGAGTATTTATAGACTTTTGCCCTAAGTCTGTCATAAATTCTCAATGACTCGTCGAGACATGAAGACAGAGTTCGTCGAGAAGACTTTCAAAATCATCATCGGTGTTGTCAGGATGCTTGGGATGGTTGTTAATATTTTTGCTTTTACCAATGGATATCGATATTCTATCATGACAACTTTATAAATTTACTTCCTTACCGATGGGTGTCAGGATATATTAGCAACTTAGCCATTTTATGTGTTGACCAACAATTTCTGGTAAGTGTAAATAGCTCATCCTTTATGTTCGCTGATGATTTTCGGTATGTGTATACCGATGGGGTTGTTTTCTCAGAATTGTAACAAGTAACATAATATGCATCTTTATTTATGCATATTTCGACTATGTATCAATTTGTATAATGAAACTGATGCAAAATATGACTTGATGTAGTGCAATTCCATTACTTATCTTTCTATTTGTAGAGCATATGACCATTGTTGAGATATTTTCTTACCCAACTCTTTGGGTATTTGGTTGACAAATTCAGCTGGTACATATTTGTACTTGACCATTTCCCTAATTATGGCATCTTGTATCTTTTTTTGGCCTTCTAGCTTAAGTGTATCCCATTGTCTAATTTTCTTATCAGACATCGTGCCAGTTGCAGCAATAGATTCAGTAGCCTCATCAATTGTTTGATTACTAAAATTGTTCTTTGTTACATTAGGCTCATCATCTTTTGTGTCTTCTATGTCAGCTTTTGTCCTGACCAATCTTTTTCTCCTCTTTGTAGGTGGTGTCTTCGCAGTTTTTTCCTTTGTTTGCTTTGTTGGTTGCTTCCTCTTATAGATCCTTACTTGACCTTTCTTAAGAGGTGCGGTATCGGTCTTAGCAGTTTGACTTCATGTCCTCTGCTTCTTTGTAGGAGGTGGAGGTGTATCATATTCAGTTGCCTCAGAATCTGATTTTTGCTCCTCTTGCCCTGCACCGATGGTACCCTGTTCATCGGTTTCCTCAGTTTTTTCTTGTTCCTCTTCATTAATCGATAGAATATTTTTAAGATTCTTAACCATCTTATTCTTCTTATTAACAGTCTTTTTGATTTCTAGGCCTCTTTTTATCTTTGAACTGGCCTCTTCATAAGTTCCAAACCTTGGTTTTTTGTTGTCAATGGGCTCATTGATTAATGCATCAATAGCATTGGTTGCTTGATCTATGTTGATTTCATAATCAAGAGGTGCTAACCAAGTTGTTCTTGGTACAACCGATTTTATGTGGGTAAAGTCTATATCCACCATAAAACATATTGTATCCCTATGTTTTTCAATCAGTTTCTCAGGGATCCTTGTTCTTTCCATCATCTTTTCCTTGAATTAAAGGAAGTATGCAGTCACAACTGAGTCAAAGTTATCTCCTAGTGACTTAATAAGTTCACTAATCTGTAATGTCACCAGCTTTGTAGTGTCCCACTTTACTTTTCCTACTGAAGGAAAGTATTCTAGAAAGTAGAAAAATATACACGTGATAAGTGAGCCAAACTTACATGTGTTAGTCTTTGCAGACCATATTGTGTTCATGTTCTCATCAAGTTGTTTTAACAAGATTTCACATAGATCCATCTAAATTCCCTTTGTCACTATCTTGTAAGTTGTGCTTATTGATGTTGATGATAAGATGTTTAGCATGCTTTCCTGAAAGATCTTGTAACCAATCACACATGCACCGAATCTTAGTTCTTCATCGGTAATGGTGTTAACCTTGAGACCTATGTTATCCCATTCAGTTTTTGTGAAGGTACTTATGTGCCTTGGGCTTGTTGGTTATTGGATAACTAGTGACAGCATGAAGGACATACTTAGTTATTTTCTTTGGTTTGTTCTAGCCATAGCTTCTGATCATGCATTCTGCTAAGTACCAACCTGATCTAGTCAGTTTTGAAGTCCCTCGGGAAATATAGGGCATTGGTTATTCCCTTCACTTGCAGATGCTTATGTTCATCTTTCAGGTTTCCTTCTGCATCTCAAAGCTTATTGTAAGCTTCATCCATTTCCAGATCACCTATTTCAGAAATCTTACAGTGAATATAGGTGGAATCTTAGAAAACACATCGGTTTCATCGGGTTGCGATGCAATCTCTGGGCATATCTTGTATTTGGGCTCTACACAGGTGCTATTCTTGATTAACCTAACCACATTATTCTTATCACTCTTGATCTTAGCAGTTCTTGAAGTGGTTGCCATCATTTTTAAGATATTAGGGCTTTCTTGAAAATAATGACAGAGCTCTTTCAGTGCCCTCGGTACTTACTTCGATCCGTGATACTGGTGAATGATCTATTTGTTGTGTGTGCTAGATCGAGTTGAGGTCGCTCTGCTGAATGCTCTTTAATCACTCTATTTTCACTCTGCTTTTTCTCTTCAAATCATGGGTGCAAAATGAAGTGCTCCCGTCAAGTATTTATAGACTTTTTCCCTAAGTCTGTCATAAATGCTCAATGACTCATCGAGACATGAAGACGAAGTTCGTCAGGAAGACTTTTGAAATCATCGTCGGTATTGTCAGGATGCTTGGGATGGTTGTTAATATTTTTTCTTTTTCTGACGGATATCGGTATTCTGTCATGACAAATTTAAAACTTTACTTCCTTACCGATGGGTGTCAGGATATATTAGCAACTTAGCCATTTATGTGTTGACCGACAATTTTTTGTAAATTGTAAACAGCTCATCCTTTATGTTCGCCGATGATTTTTGGTATGTGTATACTGATGGGGTTGTTTTCTCAGAATTGTAACAAGTAACATAATATGCATCTTTATTTATGCAGATTTTGTCTATGTATCAATTTGTATAATGGAACTGATGCAAAATATGACTTGGTGTAGTGCAGTTCCATACTTACTTGTTTATCTTAAGTGGGGGTGGTGATGTCACCGGATCCATTGGATGGGGTGTCAGCATTTGCATTCTTTGGTCCAGTTTCATCATTTCTTGAATATTTTCTCCATATTTTATCTCTATCCCTCTGGATATCTTCAATGGTGTTTCCATTGGGATATGTGTTTGTCTCTGTCATTCGGTCTTTACAATCTTTCTTGAGATGACCAACTTTGTGATAGTGTAAGCATGTCATTTCGGGGTTCGACCAGCCTCTAGACCTTTTGGTCCATGCCCTCATGCATTTTGTAGCAATGTGACCATATCTACCACATGTTGTATAGTTTGTCCAAGTATTGTAGTCCCATACATATTGATTACCAATTCTCTTTGGTTGATAGGGAGTTTCTTGACCTTTAGGCTTCCATGCTTGCCTTTTCTTTTTCTAGCATTCAAGACTTGTGTGCCCATTCATCTTGCATGTAGGACAGTATTTGTCCATGTAGGTTTCCTTCTTTGGTTGTTCCATCTTAGACTTACATTCATATGCTTTATGTCCTTTCTTGTTACATTTATAACATAATCCTATGAATGAAGATGTAGATTTAAGAATACCTTTCATTTTACCTCTGCATACATTTGATGTGTGCCCTTTCTTTCCACAGTGTTTTCATGTCATCTTTCTTGGTGTTGGATTTTCATAGACATTCTTTGGATTTGCTTGATTAGATGATTCTCCATTTTTGGCAAAGCCTAGACCGTTGTTGTTGTTGACTCTTATTTTTCCTTCAAGAAAATCATGCATTCTTTTATTGCTTTCTTCAGCCTTTCTGATAATTTCATTATGTTGTTGCTGAACTCTAACCTCATGCTTTAGTTTTTCATTTTCTTCTCTTAGTTCACCGATAGCCTATACTCTTTCAATGAGTTCTATATCCATTATGTTTGCTTCTTGACTCAAAAGGATAATCTGATTTTTAATCTCATGGTGATGCTCAGCATGTCTTTGAATTTATAACTCCTTTTTTAGTAGCTTCTCTGTAATCTTCCTTATGTCATCAATAGCTAGTGTTCTTTCTGTTTCAGCTTGTCTAGCAAGAACTCATCACATCAATCATTCTTACCATTTGGCTCTCTTGACCGATTTGCAGCATCTTTATTTGTTCTGTCAGATGTTGATTGATCTCATTTATACTTGTGATGTTCTCTTCTGATGTATCTGATGCATTACTTGTATTTGATCCTGAAGATTCAAACAAATCTGGAATCTCTTCTTCTTGATAATTTTTTTCATTTCTCTGAGTTTCCATACCTTTCCTCTCATCCAACAGCTCTCTCATCTTGACTCTTTCTTCTTTATATTGTTCATAGAACATTTGTATCTCAATATTTTTATTCTCAATATTCTTATCAAGTTTGTACTTCTCCATTGTATGATCTTTTCTCTTAAGCCTTTAAGCTTTCCAAGAAGAGACTTAGCATTGATACCAATTGTTGGGATTAATGGGAAGTAGTACTGGGAGGGGAGGGGTGAATCAGTACCTCTAAAACTTTTAACTCTTTTCACCTTTCATCTTTAGTAATCATTCTTTAATGTATTACCGACCATTACTGATGCTCTTCTAATGCAAGTAGTATTAATTCATAATCTTTAATTGTTTGCAACATTCATAGAAACATTCATCAAAGTAATAAACACATAACACAAGATATGATATCACAGAAAACTCTTGTTAGGAAGTAAAAACTATGGTGGGGATGGCACCCACAAAACTTCACTATCTGCAGAATCGAAGGGAGCCGATAAAGGCTTACAATTGATCACTTCTAATGATCTACCTTGTTAGGAATATTAAAGTGGAGACCGGTTACGATCTACTATGTTAAGAGCTTTAGCAACACTGATTTAAGTGTGCACTCAGTTAAGAGATTTACAATAGGACTGTTAGGTCCACCTTTCTTGAAAGGATTTCTTAAGTGTACTATACTTGTAAGAATGAGTACATATGTTTGACCTGACTGTATGAAATCTATAATTGCTGATCACATATCCATTAAAGCTCTCTTAATATGAATATCACTTATAGTGATTGATTAATACTTGTTCTCTTCTCGTCGGTAGCCTGTGTTCTTGTTCTTGAAACTAATTTGATCCTTTTCTATCCTTCTGCATGAATTCTCTTGTTTGATCCTTAGATGCTCTTAGTGGCTACAATCATCATCGAACAACAACATGTTCACAATAGATTGAGCATCTATTTATACACATATTTGACCTATTCTAGAATCACGCATTACAATGTTAACTCTTAGATCCAAGGTTTACAACTTGACCTTGATCTTTATTTTGCATGTTTTAAATCAATTAAACTAATTAAAACAATAATAATTACATTGCTTCCTCCGCACATAATGGATTTAAAACAAATCAAGAAGCTAAATATACAACTTTAGTGTTTTATCTGATGTGGAAAGTCAGATCCACTTTTTGTGGGATGCAACTGACTATCGGTTCTTGGTTTTCAGGTTGAACTGAAAGTCTGTCAATGTTCCTTTATTGAACTGATCATCAAGTTTCCTCCATCTGTCAGGTTCCTCTCTTTGTTGTTCCGTTGGGTTGCATAGTTGTTACTCATCGAGTTCCTTTATCCTTTTTGTCATCGGGTAACACTGAATAGTGTTTATCGGGATGCTTTGAACTTGGCAGTATCGGGTAACCTTGGCATCGGGTAGTGATGTGCCCTGTCTGTCGGTGTAGTGTAAACTGATGGTGCAGATCATGTTTTTCCTTGTATATACTAATGGAAAAATATAATGCCTTCAGGTACTTGATTAGATTTCACATTGGCAAGTTAATGTGTTGTTTATCTTTAACACCAAGTGAAGAATGGAAGACTAAAAGCTTAGTCTTGATTGAGAAAAAGAGCAGAATATTAAGGAATATAAGTTCAAGAAGTTTATGTCGAGTGATGCGAGTGTTGACTGAGTGCCACTATATGCCAAGAAAATATAGTGTCGACCGAGCATCAATATTTACCAAGTTATCTAGTGATGACTGAGCAGAAGAACACAGTGATGACCAAGTGTCAGTATTTTACAGTTTGAGGAAGATTTGAGATCCCAGCTGACATAGTCAAATTCTTGGGATATGTAAAGTGTAGTTAAGATAAGGATGATAGTTGTGGAGAATTTAATGAGCATTTAATATATGTTTAACCATTTATATGTATGGATTCAAGGAGTTTTGAGATGTATCTACAAAGTAGAAGGAGAACGAAATGTTGGAAGGATTCGTTGGATCTGACCAAACCCTAAGATCTATGGTGATGATTAAGTGGAAAAAGATCGAGCTACCTAATCAGAGAGGTATGAGATTAACCTAATTTCAGGTTAAGGGTATGAGGTTGATTTAGCTGATTGGAAAATCTAAGTAGAAGGCAGAGAAGGCTGAAGAGCAGTATAGAACTGTGAAGTGGTGATTGCTTGACGGATTTCCAAGAAGATCTAAGAGATAGAGATGACAATGAAGGCCAGTCAATGAATAAGCATTTGACCGAAAGTGGATCTATATTTGCAAAGTGAGTTGTGTGTTTCAGATCAATCTATTGTTACTTTCTAACCATTATATCAGTCAAAATCCTTTAATCAAGGTTGATCTAACAATCATATTGTAAATCCTTTAATCAAGGTGACATTCTAATGGAATGATCTAAGTCCTCAAACAAGGCTCACTTTTCACAGGGTGATGAAATCCTTTAGTAGGGTCACATTTAATAGTGTGTATTGTAACCTTTAATGGGGTTGGCTCCTCACAGAGCTCACTTCAGAAGAGTGAAATATTGGTAGCATGTTACTGGTGATTTTCCCATATTGGGTTTCCACGTTAAATCCTGGTGTCATACTTGTGTGAATAATATTTGATGTGTTTACTATTAAGAGTTTTATATTCTGCAAGTTGATTACTTTAGGACAGTGGAATTCAAGTTTATGTTATTGATCATATGCTATAGAGACCGAGTGGATTGTTGAGTAGATCTAAGTTGGTTAAAGTGTTTGAAAGTTCAATTGGTACATCTGGACCTAAGGCTAATTGATTCACCCCCCTCTCAGTTATTCTAAATCATTCTAACAATTGGTATCAGAGCGTTGTGGTGCTTGTAAGAGTTTGAAGGTACTTGAAGCTAAAGATAAAGATGTATAAAAAGAAGGTACCAAGGTTGAACAAGGAGAACTTCCCTGCATGGAAAAGTTTGATGAAGCTACACCTAGCTGGAATTGGAGAAGCAGAAAAATACTATGTGGAACATGACTACATAATTGTGCCTACACCATTGACATCTCAGCAGATGAAGGGAAAAAAAGAACATAACCAAGCAATGAAGGAGATTACATCAGCCCTAAGTTATCCTGAATTTGAAGACATAAAAGACTATACTACTACAAAATAAATGTGGGACACACTGGCAATCATCTATGATGGTGATACAAATATACTAAGAGCCAAATCTAAAAGATTGAGAGGTAAGTTTGATGAAATAAGAATCTTAGAAGGTGAAACTTGTTCAATACCGTAGCCGAGTTAAGGAGGTTGTGAATGCTATTAGAGGAGCTAATGGAACTATTGATGACAATGTTGTTATTAGCAAGGTATTGAGAACCCTACTTCCTATTTGTGCTATTAGAGTTTCTGCTATACAAGAATTGAGATGTACTCCTGGTAACAACTTAACTCTGGAAGGTCTAGTTGGTAGACTTAGTGCTCTCGAGTTATCAAATTTTGATAATTTCACCCCTCACAATGTTGATTCTTTATTCAAATCACAATTGACTCTTCATAAGAGTAAGAAAGGAAAACAAAGACATGTGAATAGTGAAAATGACACTTCTGATGGTGATCTTGATGAACTTGAGGCACTTATGGCTAGAAGACTACCAAGAGGAAAAGGAAAATTCAAAGGTAAACTTCCTATAATCTTTTTTTCATGTAACAAAGTTGGTCATATTGCAGCAAGATGCCCTGACAAGAATGACAAGGATGAAAGAAGAGAAAGTAAGTACAAAGACAAAAGAAATAACATAGATTTCATAAGGTATAAGGACTATAAGGACAAAGGTAATAATTCTTGGCTATATTGTTGAAGAAGAAACTAATAGTGAATATAAATATGATGACCATGATATAGTTGTTTATGTTGCATGAAAGATGATTCTGATGAAGATGAGAAAACTATAATTATTTCATATATGATTAAAGGTAATAGATGGATAATTGATAGTGGTTTCTCACATCACATGACTCATGGTAAAATTAAGTTTAAAACCTTAAATCATTGCAAAGGTGGTAGTGTTAATTTTGGTAATGATACACCATTTCTTGTGAAAGGAAAAGGATCAATAAAATTGACTGATAAGATCACATGTGACAATGCTTATTGGGTTGAAGGACTTAACTGTAACTTGTTTGAGTGTTTCTCAGTTGAACACTTCTGGATACCGAGTTGAATCCCATCACAAAAAGGATAAAATATTTGATGCTACTGGTGAACTAATTGGAAGTGGAGAACAGACAAGAGGTATTTTTTTCTATCTAGATCTATCTGATGAGACATCTTCGTTCGCACAATATGATGATGTATGGTTATGGAATAAGAGGTTGTGTCATGTGAACTTTGACAATTTGGTAAACATTAGTAAGATGAAAAGAGTATGACGGTTACCAAGATTGAAGAAACCTGATAATATGATGTGTAAACAATGTCAATTGGGAAAAATGACAAAGTCTAGTTTCAAGAGAAAAACCTATACTTTTGATGATATTTTTGAATTGGTTCATACTGACCTTTGTGGGCCTATTGGTGTGCAAAGCTACCGTGGTGATAAATATTTCATATTGTTTGTTGATGATTACTCTAGAATGATGACTGTGATGTTTCTTAAAGAAAAATTTGATGCCTTTCAGTTGTTTAAGTGGTATTTGGAAAAATTTGAAAAAGAGACAGGTAAGAGCTTGAGATGTCTAAGATATGACAGAGGAGGAGAGTTTATATCTAATGAGTTCAACTTATTCTGCAATGATAGAGGAATCAAAAGACAGATGTCTTCTCCAAGAACACCCCCACAGAATGGCATAGTAAGTAGAAGGAATAGATCAATCATGGATTGTGCTAGAATGCTTATGATAGAGAAAAATGTTGCACAAAAGTACTGGAGAGAAGCTGTAAGTACAGTTGTCTATACCTTGAACCGAGTACAAGTCAAGAAAGGTATTGATGTTACACCTTATGAGTTATGGTATGGCTATGCACCTAATGTGACTTTAAAGTTTTTGGAAGCAAATGTTATATACTGAAGGACAATAGAAATGGAAAACTTGATGCTAAAAGTGATGAATGTATATTCCAAGGTTATTCCACTAAGAGAAAACCGTATAAGTGTTTTAATTCTAACACTAACAAATTTGTGGAGAGTGAAAATGTTAGAATTCATGAATATGCAAAAAAAATGAAGTTGAATGCAAGAAAGAACCTATAGATTACAGATCTTTCATATACGTGAATGAAGGATAGCCCAGCAGTTTACCTGAACCAGAGAAAGAAGCTACCGAGCAACAGAATGATGTTGTCGAGCAATAGCAAGAAACTATCGAGTCATCGCAAGAAGTTATCGAGCATCAGGAGGTAACTGACGAGCAATCAAAAGAGAAAGCAAAGACACAAAATGAACCTGAAGAGAATTTGCAAGATGAATCTGAAGAACAATAGCAAGAGGAAAGGGGACCAGAGCCTACATTAGCGAAATATGTAAGAAGACATCATAAACCAGATCAAATCATTGCAGAAAAATATTCTAAAGTCATGACAAGAAGCAAATTGAAAAATCAGACATGTTTATTATGTGAATTTGAGCCCAAATCAATGAAATATGCTTTGGATAATGAAGATTGGATACAGGCCATGAATGAAGAAATTGAGCAAATAGAGAAGAACAAAACCTGGACACTAGTACCTAGACCAAAAGACAAGAATGTTATTAGAACCAAGTGGGTATTTAGAAATAATTTGAACGAGCATGGAGAATTCATAAGGAACAAGACTAGACTGGTATGCAAAGGATATGCACAAGAAGAAGGCATTGACTATGGTGAGACGTTTGCCCCAGTTGCTAGATTGGAAGGAGTTATAACTCTACTGGCTTATGCAGCTTACAAAGTATATCAAATGGATGTCAAATCAGCATTTCTATATAGAATACTGGAAGAAGAGGTATACATTGAACAAGATAAATGATTTGTTGATTCAAGCAAGAAGAATATGGTCTGCAAGCTACACAAAGCAATGTATGGATTAAAGAAATCTCGCAGAGCATGGTATGAGAGATTACACAATTACTTAGTTAAAGTTGGTTTTACAAGGACAAATGACAACAGTAATCTGTACTTAAACTCTGAAAAAGGTAAAGGGATATTGTTAGCTGAAATATTTTTTCATGATATCATATTTGGAGGACAAGATGCTTTATGCCAAACATTTTCAAATGAGATGCAAACTAAATTTGAGATGTCTATG
Organism: Thuja plicata; assembly: GCA_018584345.1. Classification (NCBI taxonomy): domain Eukaryota; kingdom Viridiplantae; phylum Streptophyta; class Pinopsida; order Cupressales; family Cupressaceae; genus Thuja; species Thuja plicata. Next base: position 365,927 of record MU217095.1, on the reverse strand, counting down.
TTTGGAGAAATTAAATTTTTTGTTGGTTTGAAACTATATCAGATGAAGAAAGGTATCTACATTACTCAATCTAAATATATCAAGGAGATACTAAAAACCTTTGGCATGGAGGACTCTAGACTTGGAAGTACACCAATGGCTACTAGGAAGAAACTATCGAAGGTTGATGATACAGTAGAAGTAAATCAAACCTTGCATAGTTCAATGATTGGGAAGATATAATATGTTGTCCATAGTAGACCAAATATTGCATTAGAAGTTGGGATTGTTGCAAGATTTTTTGCAAATCCTAAAGATAGTCACATGATTGCAGTGAAAAGGATATTGAGATATCTAAAACGAACAAAGGACTATGGTTTGTATTATAAGAAGAATGAGAATTTTGAACTGAAATGTTATACAGATGCAGATTGGGCAGGAAATGTTGATGATAGAAAGAGTACAAGTGGTGGCACATTCTTTCTAGGAAAAAGATTAGTGTCTTGGACAAGAAAGAAACAAAACTACATATCTCAATCCATAGCAGAAGTTGAATATGTCGCAGCAGCAGTTAATTGTTCAAACATAGTGTGGATCAAGCAATTGTTGAAAGGTATGAAGGAAGAAATCATTGAACCAGTTGTTATTTTCTGTGATAACACAAGTGCTATCAATATATCAAATTATCATGTGATGCACACTAAGACCAAGAATATTTCTATCAAGTATCATTACTTGAGAGAGATAGTTCAAGACAAATAAGTAAGATTGGAATATGTGAATACAAAGGAACAGTTAGCAGATATATTTACTAAAGCATTACCTAAGGATGCACATGAGCATCAGAGGGTTATTTTAGGGGTTATTCCCCTACCTGAGGCTAACTAATATCAAATGGAGTGATTGCATCAAATATGTTACATAGAATATCTGAAAAATTGATGCAAAGGAGGTCACACTTTAGGAGTTGGCTAAAGCTGTGAAAAGTAACCCACAAGATGTTGATCAGTCATAAGTAAGATGATAGAGGGAGCATATAGTTCAGAAAGTTGACACAGAGATATCTACATGGTGAAGATGCATGAATTTTACAATGTTGTCAAAGAGGGAGAGATCTATAAGTTATACAGAGGGAGAGAACATTGAGGGAGATAAGACTATGAGGGAGATAGACAGAGAGAAATCTATCCAAGAGGGATATGATATTTGTATTGGAGAGAATCACAATGAAGCTAAGGACATTAATGAAAATCTATTAGCATTAGATACTTTTTGGATTGTTTGGTAACCTTGCATGTGTTGTTTACATGTAGTTTTTTCCATCAATGCCAAAGAGGGAGATTGTTGGAAGCTACATTTAAAACAATTGTTATATTTCCATTGATGTCAAATCTTAACTGGTAAGACAGTTGTTATCTAGTAAAGTTCCATATTAGATGATTGATGAAGAAGATTTGAAAAGAGGAGATAACAAGAAGACCTGGTGAAATGGTTGAGTTATGTGAAATTATAATGGGTACTTGATTAGATTGCACATTGGAAAGGTAATGTGTTGTTTATCTTTAACACCAAGTGAAGAAAGGAAGACAAAAATATTAGTCTTGATCGAGCAAAAGAGAAGAAGATTAAGGAACATAAGTTCAAGCAGTTTATGTCGAGTGATGCAAGTGTTGACCGAGTGCCACTACATGCCGAGAAAATATAGTGTCAACCGAGCATCATTATTTACTGAGTTATCTAGTGATGACCGATCGGAAGAACACAATGATGACTGAGTGTCAGTATTTTACATTTTGAGGAATATCTGAGATCCCAACTGACATAGTTGAATTCTCAAGATATGTAAAGTGTATCTAAGATAAGGATGATCATTGTGGAGAATTTAATGAGCATTTAATATATTTTTAACCGTTTCTATGTGTGGATTCAAGAAGGAGTTTTGAGATGTATCTACAAAGTAGAAGGAGAATGAAATGTTGGAAGGATTTGTTGGATCTGACCAAACCCTAAGATCTATGGTGATGATTAAGAGGAAAAAGATCTAGCTACCTAATCAGAGAGGTCTAAGATTAACCTAATTGTTAAGGGTGTGAGGTTGATTCAGTTGATTGGAAAATCTAAGCATAAGGTAGAGAAGGCTGAAGAGCAGTATAGAACTATGATATGGTGATTGCTTGATGAATTTCCATGCAGATATGAGAGATAGAGATGACAATGAAGGCTAGTCAGTGAATTAGCATTTGAGCGAAAGTGGATCTATATTTGCAAAGTGAGTTGTATGTTTCATATCAATCTACTGTTACTTTCTAACCATTCTATCAATCAAAATCCTTTAATCAAGGTGACATTCTGATGGAATTATCTAAGTCCTCTAACAAGGCTCACTTTTAACAAGCTTATTAAATCCTTTAACAAGGTCACATTTAACAGTGTGTATTATAACCTTAATAGGGTTGGCTCCTCACAGAGCTCACTTTAGAAGAGTGAAAGATTGGTAGCATGTTACTAATGGTTTTTTCCATATTGGGTTCCCATGTTAAATCCTAGTGTCATACTTGTGTGAATGATATTGATGTGTTTATTGTTAAGAGTTTTATATTCTGCAAGTTGATTACTTTAGGACAGTAGACTGTAATTTTATGTTATTGATCATATGTTATAGAGACCGAGTGGATTTTTTAGTAGATCTAAGTTGGTTAAAGTGTTTGAAAGTTCAATTGGTGCATCTAGACCTGAGGATAAATGATTTACCCCCCTCTCAGTTATTCTAAATCATTCTAACATACAATTCCTATGGAATTCTATACCTAGGTATAGAATGCAAAAACTATTTTATACCCACCAACCAAGGCTCAAAATTATATCCTTGGTCCTGAATAACTAGGATATACCAAATTATGAGGTACATGTGATTTTGAGGTTAAGAAATACAAAGGCCACAAATGGTAATGTAAGGCCTATGTAGGATAATAAATGATTGAAGAGGAGAAATAATAAAGGAGTGTGTCTAGAAATAAGAGCACACATTGAATCTTGATCAAATTGAAATAACATAAGACCCATATATGAGTTTAGGTGTCCATAAAGTGACATATGAAGTCTTTTTATGCATGTTAAGATGCAAAACAAAATAAGGTGGGTGCTAAACAACTATGAAATTGTACACAGCTACAGGGTGCTTACAATTTATGATAGTACGCAAACAAAGGAGATATAACACCAAAATCACAAAGGAAATTTTATAGGTTGGGTCACCAAAATGTAAAATGGAGGTGAACCTACATAGAGAGGAGATCTAAACAAAAAAATCAGAATGAAAAAGTTATAAGTTAAGTTCACCAAAATGTAAAATAATAAAATGATGGATGGGGTGAAGTAGATAAGTAATCCACCTTTTCTTAATGCACACATGGAAGGAAGATGACCCAATAGGCTCAAGTAGAACTTAAGCATTGAGTGCAATGATCCCTGGCAATGATGTATTGGGATGAGTTGGATTTGAGGGGATATGATACGATTATGCAAGATAGAATGTCAAATAAATAAATATGACAAGTAACAACTAATATTGACTGACAGGAAACGGATGGGAACCTATAGTGACCTAAAACACTAACCAGAAGGTAGTACTTACTTGTGGTTTGAATCTAAATCTGATTTTTAGGGTATAGGTCACCTTGGGAATTGTGTACCTAGGTATAGCTCACCTCGCTCACTATATACCCTATAACTTTGTTTGAAACTTTCATGAATAATCTGTCAAATCATGCACTTTCCATATTAATTCTCGATAGCTTTGCCAATTTTTCCTACACATAGAAAAATGGGGAAAATTTTGTGGAAAGGGGTTTTCTTTGGTCAAACCCCGATTGAGAAATCAACCTTAAAATTGAATGTAATTGCATGAAAGAAAAGTATGCAAATATAAAGGTAAATATTAGATCTACCTTGTAAATGAAAATACCTTCATAAATAGATATTGAGATTGCACATATTTATAAAGATACTTGTATGTTACTTGAATTATAGTTGTTGAACTTTGGAATGTAGAAAGGAATCAAGGATTCCTCCACAAATGCGTAGATCTGTGAATACTCATCATAGATCTCCAATTTGGTTATGCTTGATAAACACTTTCTTGGAAGGAATAATTCATGTGTATGGTCAAAGGATCTTCTTTCTTGATTGAGAAATCTACGTGGCCATCATGGGAGAGAAGCTTGCTACAATGGTGAAGATTGCCTTAAAATATGCCTTAGATGCTTGAAGAATGCTTGAAATTTAATCTTGAACGGTTGAATGCAAACTTAGAGGAGATCACTTGAATTCTTGATTTTTTCTTTTTAAAATGAGGAGAGATAGGCCACTTATATACCTCTCACAACATTTCAGGATTTAAAAATTGGGGGAGGCCAACACGAGATCTAATTTTCCACTAAAACACCACAACAATCCATCCATTTGAATGTGGGTCCAAATCTTGATGTATATATCACCTTTTCCATTTTGTGCCTAAGTATACATTTCCCCAAGGTGTTCTATACCCAATAATATAGGCTCAAATTTTAATAGGGAGTCCGGAAGGAGGAAAAGATGTCAGAATAAGGGGAGATAGGTTGTTTGGATCAAGTATAACAGACATGAAATCTCAAGAAAGCCAAAATGGGGCCTAATAGAGAATCTAATTATAGGTGATAACTTTTTAGGATGGTATAGATCCTAAATTAGAATTAGAAAAATCCCAAAAATCTAAGTTTTAGGGTTACACCTACATTTATTATAGGGAGTATAGACCTTGTCAAAAACTTTATCCTTTGTCATTATCATTAAGTCAATATTGTAACTTTCAATGAAATCTTGACTTTGTCCTTTGTCCTTTAGTTTGTCCTTTGTTCCTTTAAGGTCTTGGATTCAACTCAATTTCCTAGGTTTGTACTTTTAAACTTGTATTTCTGAGGTTTTTAAAATCTCAAAAATCCCACAAACACAAATTGCATCTTTTTTCCTTAATTTGCATAGTCCAAATACTCAAAAATCCCAAAAACATAGATTGCATATTTTTATTCCTTAAGTTGCACAGTCAAATTCTCAAAAATAAAAATAAAAAACATAGTTTTCATTTTATCATCCTTAGTTGCATTATCAAAATTCCCAAAATCAAAAAATGATAGTTTGCATCTTGTCATTCCTAGTTGCACTCTCAAAATTCCCAAAATCCAAAAACATAGCTTGCATTTTATCATCCATAGTTTTCACTCCTTGCAAATCTATAAGTATTAAGTTACATTGTCAAAATTTCCAAAAACAATTTGAAAAACCTAGGTTGCATCTGTCCTTCATTTCTTAGAGTCACATTTGTCATTCCTTTAGGTACATTTCATTTCATCCATAAAATTTAAAAATCCAAAAATATAGAATAGAACAATGGTTGAAATAAGATCCTAAGCTTCTATGAAACAACAAAATAAAAACATTTTCCAATTTCATCACCAAGCATTAACCCTTGATGAAATTCCAAAACAAACATGATGAATTGGTGTTATTGGTATCGTAGAGAAGGTTACCCTCCAACTGAAAGAGTATCACCCCAACATCAACCTTCCTACTCTCATGGGACTATGTCATCACAATCAAACAATCAATCACTCAATCTAATTCATACATGTCCAAAAATTTGGATCAAGCTTACAATGTCCCAACAAATGTCATCCCTGTTTCTCCATCACTAGAGGGGAAAATGGCTCAAGAGATAGAGATTTTAGAACAAAAAGTGAAAAAGATTGAAAAGATTCAAACCAAGATGTCCAAAACACTTCGACGTCCAAATGAAAACCTTGGGAAATTTACATACAAGATCTCATTTCAAAATCAAACATACCTAATGTCATCCAACAAACAAACAGGACAAACCAATTTTAACCAAAAGACACAAATTTTAATCCAATCTCATTCAATCAAATCCAAGAGAAAACTTTGTTCAATCAAATCCCAAATAAATCATTCAAAAAAATTCCAAATCAATCTTCATTCAATCAAACTTCATTCAACCAAGTCCCAAATCAAAATTTTCAACCAAAGTGTAGTATAATTCAACTAGGGCCACCACCAAAATTTGAACCAATTTTCCTTCCAATGCAACCAAGTGTCCCTCAAGCAATCACACAACCTCTTGTTCCAATTGTGCAAACAAGTCAATACTTGCTAATATTGCATACAATCACTCAAATAATTTTGCCTTTGATCACATCACATGTCAATGAACATCTACTTATGTCCTCAAATTCACCACAAAGTGTGTCCCAAACAAACACAAACATGTCATCCTTGCATCATGTAAATTTCAATGTGGTATCACCAACAAGATTTCCCAAGCAACAAAAATCTTAGACTAAAACTCTCAAAACATTGCTTCAAAAACTAGTTTATACACAAGAAAGTATTTTTGAGCATGATCAAAATCACTCACTCGTGTCTAGCAGTGGTTCATTCCAAAATAGTCACGTGGATGACACGGCCATAGCCCATAAGAAATTTCCCCTCAAGAAACCTCCATGTCTCCCACCATTCCTTCATCCATTAAAGCTTCACAAGAGAAATTTAAACCATCTCCATCAAATGAAATAAACAATGGAAAAACCTTCCATGGGATATCCATAATAGAAATCCAAGATAACTCATTTCTTGATAGAAGTCCCTTCCATACTTCAGACTTTATAAATGGTAGACCCACCACCACCATGTGTTTCATTTCCAATCAAGCTTGCTCCAAAAATTCCAATTCAAAGTCTATCTCCCTCATGTCAAAACATTGAATCCTTTATAGAATGCCCCACACATATTCAAAATTTTAAGGAAGTTAAGTAGTGGAACAACTTCCTACACTAACCCTAAGGGGAGAATGATGTAAAAAATGATGAGCCTCCTAAATGGCCATCTTTCTAAGTGCTTTCTATTTTCTTTTCTACAGTTTATTTGAAAAATAGATACATGAACTTAATGTTTTATATGCATATTTTATATGTGTAAAGACATTAAGTATAAAAATGGATGATAGAAGAACATGGTATATTTGCTTAAAACTAATGGATAGAAATGACAGAATGCAATAATTATATATGCTAATGAATGATCTTTTTCCTATGCTATGTTTGTGGGTAGTTTCCTTCTTGTAGCCACATGCCTTGCAAGAGTGATAATTAGAACTTAACACTTTCTTCCTAATATTAATGATTTGAATGTGTATGTATCGAAGGTTGTGTGTGCATTAATAATTTTGCAGGGATTAGTCATCTTGTGTTTTAAGATTAGAATAATGGTGCTCAAGAAGTCAAAACTAGTTGTTGCTACAAGATGCCTTTGTGTTGAAGAAGTCAAGTAAGCGCTTGAGCAATTTAAGGCGTTACTATAAGATCTTCACATGAGGAACAAGTCAATACAATTTTTTGTTAAATACAGTGCGCGGATCTAGGACCCACAACATACTATATTCTAGGAGGACTTATTCTTAATGACCGATATTTCTGGTATAATACATTATGTATCTGTAATGATCCTCATTAATGGAGTGATCTTATATTTAGGGAGTAGTTGTACTTTTCCTTTAAATAAGATGACTATTGTAACTCTTGAGAGTTAGTCAAGTTAGTTGATTTTTCTGAATAGAAGCTTTTGTAGCAGTAATATTGTTTTATCTTTCCAAGTGTATTTTCCATGAATGAATAGAATGCACAGTTTGAGTTCAATTCTTTTATCTTGATTGTGTTTCTATTCACTCATCCAAGGGGGGCCACTTGGTGAGTGAATTACTTTGTTAGAGTAGGAATCATTTCTATGCTTATTTAGAAGTAAAGTAGAACTTTGTTGTTCTTGTAGCCACTAGTAACAGAACTAGTAGATTGTTCCTGTAGCATAGGCGGGTAGAGTAGTTCCTATTCGTGATTACTTATTTTCCTAGAGTAATCGCATTTACTTGTGTTAGCATATATTTCCTAAAGCTTGATGCATTTCAATTTCATAGGATTAGTCATGAGGATTAAGAGAGTTTGAAGCATATACTTTACAGATGCCATTCCAAGTTTATGCCCCTGGTCGATAATTAAATGAGACTGAATGATCTAATTAGCAACCATTTAGGGTGTCCAATCCTAAAATAAGCAATCCAATGTTATGGTTTTCTGAGACAATTGTTTAGCCAAGCAAAAACTTTCTTAGATCTTTTCATAGTTACAGAAATAAACATGAGGATAAATAACATCCATACAACAACACAATGATTTGCGTGGGGAAAACTCTTGGAGAAAAACCCCACACTCCAAAAGCAACCCAATATATTATTCAACAATAAAAAATGGATTACAATATACTTGCAGAGAAATCTTCTTTTAGGAGTATCGTCTACCAGAGATCCAGAGGTATCTAGAAAGCTATAAGACTCTTACACAAAACCTCCATCTCATGCACCTACTATATAGGAGATACAATACAAGAAACCGTCAAACGGTATTACAAAATCATGGGGTAAAACCACCGCAAAAAGAGGCATCCATCTTATCTCCAATCAAATATGCCCTATGGTGTGTCAATACACACACCAACACATGTAACTCCCTTTTACAGCTCATTTACATGATGGATGCATTTTTACATTTCCTATTTCAAGAGACCCAACTTTTGGAGACCATAAATTTGAGTTGTGTACTCGATTTTCAGTTATAACCACTTTTTAGAAACTTCTCGAAGCATTCTACATCTTGGGACGACAAGGTTTTATCTTGGAAAAGTTTTGACCCCTTCCAGGGCCTCTAAGGCCTTCAAAATTGAGTTCAAAATTTTTGTATGACCCCATCAAAACACCAATAAATTAATATCTTCACAACTGGACACAATCTTGCCATAAAACATTACCAACATGCTTATATATCCAAAATGAACCTCCAGAAAAGAAATTGGAAAAATTTTGTGCTCAAATGAATGACTTACGAAAAATAGTTGTCATATGTAACTACAATGTTGAGACCCATTTTCCCAACAATCTACCATTTTTTGAACACCTTGTAAGAAAGAGAAAAGGGATTATATACACCATCATTTAATTATTAGGGCTCGTGAGGCCCATAGACTCCAAACACCATCTAAACTTCTTTGTGCTCACAACCCTTGTTAATGAATCTACAACATTCATCAAAGTCTCTACCTTAACCAGCTTCACTACACCATCCTCAACCATATATATGAAAAATGATATTGAACATCTATGTGCTTGGTTTTGGCATGAAAATTTGGGCGCTTCGCTAGGAATATCACACTCTAATTGACACAATAGATTGTTATTGCTCATTGTTTTATTCCAATGTTTGAATACAGTCTCTTAACCCAAATGGCTTCTTTACAAGTATGATTAGATGTCATATACTCTACTTTAGTGGATGACAAAGCAACCACATCATGTCGCTACTCATCCAACTAATTGCACCACCAAATAATGTAAACACATAAGTATTGGTGGATATTATGTGATCAACATTACCTGCCAAATCTGCATCTACATTACCTACCAAATTTGCATCTACATTACCATGAATATCAAGGGAAATGTTTTCTCCTACCATATTACCATGATAATACAAAGAATACTCTGAGGTACCCTTCAAATATCTAAAGACTCTTTTAACTACATCCCAATTATCTCTACCAGGATTAGACATAGATATGGAAAGAAATCTCACTGCTTGGGTAAGGTTTGGTCTAATACAAACAATAGCATCCATCAAACTTCCAACTGCACTCTGTTATGGTACTTTGGTCATGTCTTCCATCTCTGATGGAGATGTAAGATAGTCTGAAATATATAATTTTGTTCCAACTATAAAATGAAAACGCAATGGTCTACAATCCTGCATGTCAAACCTTTATAAAACTAAGTCCACATACTTACTCTGGCCTAGCCATAGCTTTATGTTCACTCTAACTCTTTTAATTTTCATCCCAAGAATGTGTTTAGCTAAACCAAGGTCTTCCGTTTCAAATTTAGCAGCAAGCTAAGACTTCAGTTCTACAATCATAAATTTCCCTTTACCAATGAATAACATATCATCAACATATAATGCAACGTACAAGAAACGACCACCATTACATTTATAATAAACACGGTGATCTGATTTAGAGAGCTCAAAACCCAAAATCAACACACATATGTATCAAATTTATGGTACCACATTCTAGGACTCTTCTTGATGGCATACAAATATTTCTTCAATTCGCAAACCAAATTACTTTTACCTTTTACCATGTAGTGCTCTGGCTATGTCATGTAGATATCCTCATCCAAATCACCATGAAGGAAAGTAGTTTTCACATCCATTTTCTCAACCTCTAAATCATAAGAAACAATAGTAGAAAGAAAAAAAAAACCAAATGGATTTCATTTTTGCAACAGGAGAGAATATCTCACGATAATCATCACTCTCAACTTGTGAGTAACCTTTTACAACCAGCCTTGTTTTATACTTCTCAATTTTTCCATCTGAACCAATCTTTTTCTTGAACACCTATTTGCAACCAACATGTTTTTATCCTTCAGACAATGGTACAAGATCCCATGTATCATTATTTTTCAAATTTGTCATTTCTTCATCCATAGAAATCTTCTAGGATTTGGCACTGTCCATACCTAATGCCTCTTCTACAGATCTAGGTTCATCAACACTAGTATTCAAAGAAAAAATACATCTCCATTCATCAGATGAATAGCTTTTAGGTGGTTGTCTTTGCCTTGTATACCTTTGAACAACCTTAGTTTGAGGTTCTTCCTCCTCTTCTAAAGATTTAGAACCATATGAGCTCTCCTCAACTTCTTGTCTATCTAGGGGTCTCAATTCAACTTTCTCAGCCATACAAGGTAGTTGGATCACATCTTCCTTTTTAGTTTTCTCAGGCTGCAATGTAACAGAAGAAGGCTTAGTTTATCTAAAACTAACACTTCTACTATGAATTACCTTATGTACAACAGGGTCCCAAAGCTTGTATCCTTTCATACCATGACTATAGTCGATGAAGATACATTTCATAGCCGTGTTCTTCAACTTTGTTCGCTTCTCCTTTGGCACATATGCATATGCCTTGTAGCCAAAAACTCTAAGATGTCTCAATGAAGGCTTATGACTCGACAATGCTTCCATAGGTATTTTATCAACTATAAATCGCAACTTAGTTTGCAATGGGTATGTCCTAGATGTTTGAAATGTCAACTAAGCATTTGTCCCTTTGTCATTCTCTCCCTCTCATCCTCTCTATATCTTATTATCTCTTTAGCAATCTATCTCACCATATATATCTCTTTCTATCTCTTCATCTCTATCTCTCTCTCCATGTCTCCCTATGTATCTCCCTAAATTTATTTCTATCTTTAACTTTCAGTCTTTCTTTATTTATCTATCAATTTTTCTCCCATCCTCTCACTCTATATTCATCTTTGTCTATATCTTCCTCTCTCCCCTCCATATCTAGACAAATCTCCCTCTCTCTATACATCCATCTCTCTCCATCACCCCCTTAATATAACTTTAAATCTCTACATCTCCATATTTCTTCCCCTATCTCTCCCTTTATCTCTATCTGTGTTTTTTAATCTCTCTATCGCTCTCTATCCCTATATATCTCCCACTTTCTACCACTCTCTATATCACTTTCTACCTCTATCTTTATATTAATATCTCTCCCTCTCTCATTCTCTCTTCTTTATATATTTATGTCTTCCATCCCCACTCTCCCCCTCTATCTATCTCTTTCTCCTCTCCATATCCATCTTCTTCTCAATCTCCATCTACATACCTCTCTCTATCTCCTTACTCTCTCTCTCTCTCTCTTTCTCTTCCCTTTTCACCTCTCCCTCTTTCTATCCCTTTCTCTCCCTATCACCCCCCTCTCTCCTTATCTCTCTTCTATTTAATATCTCTCTTTATCTCTCCTCCCATCGCCCTCTATTTATCTATCCCCGTCTCTATCTCATTATCTCTCCCCTCCCCACTCTCACACACGCATTATCTCTCCATATAGACACATCTCCCTATCTCTCCCCCCCTCTCTCTCTCCATATCTCTCTTCTTTGCAACATCTCTCTTTCTCTTTATCTCTTCTTTCAACTATTTATATTTAATTGATAGGAGTGTTTCCTAACACACACTTCTAAGGAAATAGTTTTAAGGCAATAAGTGTGTATTTTAAATATATATAATGTGTACTTCTCGTTCTCCATTATAGTTTTAGTTTTATTTATGTTAGATCTTTTGAAAAATAAACATTAATAATATTTAAAATTATATAAACTATTATATTATTTAAGATAAACTAAAATATTATTATTACTAAAATAGACTTGTTTTATTTCAATGGTGATGAACTTGCAGTACATACAAAAATATTATATTAATTGTTAAGTTTTAGGATTGCTACAAATGTAATAGCACTTCCTATGTTGTATGTGTTTTCCAAATGCAGCAATCTCTCTTTCATTTATATTGAGAATAAGGCTAGGAGAGATGTCCCATGAAATGTCTATTCATTATTATGAGATTAATATAATGATAATTGATTATGTATATATATCAATATATATATATATATATATATATAAAATAATAATAAAGATTATTATTATTATTATTATATATGTGTATGTATAATTTAATTTTTTCTCATAATATTAATATAATATTATGATGTACATTTTATCTGATCGAAGCTACAAACATCAACACTCCCTCTTAGCTAGGGAAGATAAAAATACATCAAAATGATAATCACAATAAAGCCATTAATTTGAAAAATTATCACCTCACTGTGATATCAGGAGTTATGGTCTAAACAAGAATATCAAGTCACGTGATATTTATCAAGTACTCAAAATAATGTAAAAAGAGATATCACCTCAATATAATATTAGAGTTTATAGAGTTATCATCTCATGATATCAGGAGTAATGGCCACAAAATATCAAGTCACGTGAAATTCACCATGTACTCACAGTAATGGCCTCATAATATCAAGTCGCATGATATTCACCAAGTACTCAAAAAATTGTCCATAGGTAATGTGCACATGTATCCTCAATGATACTTACCACATGAACATTCATGGTATGTTTAAGGAACTTAATCCACCATGCAAGATATAATCTATCATGATTTGTCTCAGACATCATAAGATGTCCATCACAATAGAAGGCCATGGTCTATTTAAGGAACTTAATCCACCATGCAAGATACCATCTATCATGATCTGTTTCAGACATCATAAGATGTCTATCACAATATAAGGCCATGGTCTGTTTAAGGAACTTGATCCACCAAGAAAGATATCATTTATCTTGTTTCATACATGATAAGATATTTATCACAATTAAAGGTCAGGTTATTATAAGATCGTCACCTTCTAATAACTTTTACAAATACAAGTGATAATCATTTGGAAGTCCCCACTTCCTCATGATTTACACAGGTGGTAGGCCCATTAAAAAATGGAGTCAGACATATGACATCCATCATGCCTTAGTGCAGAGGGTGGAAACAAGGGATTTCACCTCAAAATTCTCTCACAGAGAAGAAGTCATTGAGAAGATATCAATATGTTGATCTTTTTATCTAAGATTTCTTAAGATGAACTGTCAGACTCTCTCTGGGTCTAATATCAATCTTCTAAGCTCCTCATCCAAAGTTACCTCTGAAGATTCAGACTCCCTTTGAATCTTATATCAATCTTCTTTTTCTTGCAAGAGCATCTCTGGAAAAGATCAAGGCAAATAGCTCTTATAGTACGTATATAAATACAAATAAGAGAGATATTACAATGAGTAGATAAAGTAATACTCAAGGATAATAAATACTTATACGTGCATCAACATCCTTGATACAACTAGCTCCAATGAGGGTCCATATGCAAAAAATTAAAATAATTCTATAAAGATTGAGTTTTCCAAGGACCCTTGCCCACACCTATCTCTCCTCCTAACAATATATTGACTTGGTGTTCCCTCACATTAAACATTACTTTAACTTTCATTGTCTAACACTTTGATAGTCCACTCATATCTCTGCAACTTTAAACAAACTACCCTTGACTTAGGGCCCAAAACCTCTACCAACCCCTACCAAACTCTTCAAGAAATCCTTTGGCTTCTTAACATGTTTCTGCAATTCACTTGACCTTATTCTTTGCACTTGGTGTGGACAAAAGTCTGCAACACAACTTTACTCACTGGATTTCACATAGACTTGTACACATTCGTTCATAACTTTTGAACCCAACACTTTTTCTCCAATCACTCCGGTGAGCTTCTTCATAGTTTGTTTATCACTAACATATCCAAAATGCAGTAAAATCCAACGGTGTATTTGTGAGATATGGTCCCTATATTGAGACTGTATTTTCTAAGATAGTCACCATCAACAAACTACTCTCTTACATTTGCAGCATGGCTCTGATACCATGTTAAGTTTTAGGATCACTAAAAATGTAATAGCACTTCCTATGTTGTATGTGTTTTCCAAATCTAACAATCGCTCTTTCATTTATATTGAGAATGAGGCTAGGAGAGACATGTCCCTTCATGGGACATGTCTATTCATTATTATGATATTAATATAATGACAATTGATTATGTATGTATGTATATATGTATATAATAAACTTTATTATTATATATATATGTTGATATGTATGTGTATGTATAATTTGATATTTTCTCATAATAATAATATAATATTATGAGGTACATTTTATCTGATAGCAGCTGCAAACATCAACATTAGTATCATTTTTTATTACTGCAAAAATGGGTTTTGAAGGGACCCGAAACCATATACAAAGATACTATCTAATATAGTTTTTATTTCAATATCAATGGTATTTCTAAGTTGATCATAATAATACCATATTATCTAATATTATCTTGCAATATAAGATAATGCCTCTTAAATTTAAGCCCAATTTTAAATACGATAAACACAACAAATAAGATATTATTTTTATGTTGTGTTTTGTAAGAAGTAGCATTTTAAGTTATCCTTAATAATATTACCTTATAGAATGCAACATAAAATTGTAGATTTGAAATAAGGGAGAGGCGGGAGCAAGTATGGAGGCAACGGTCAACTACAAGTTTTGAATGCACAGGTGTGGTGCAGACACAAGCCAGGGCAGGATTTCGAGCACACCCAGGGAGAGTCTATAGCGGAAAACCTTATAGAAGTTGGCCTTTTAACAACCAAAATCAGACAAGTTGGAGTATGAAGACCCCAAATAATTGGAAGAATGGGGGAAATGGTTATCAATACCCAGTGTGAAGATCTTATGGGAATGGAAGGAGATGGGAGAACTAGCACAGAACAGTTGGTAAAGCTCTGGTTTACACACGGATTGGGCAAAACTTTGATTTCAAAAAGATAGAACACAAGTTTTATAAACCAAAGCAGATTGAGGAGAAGGAAAAACTAGAGGAACACCCCCAACAACCTCATGCAAAGGAAGAAAACATCAAGTATGAGGTCATGTCTACGATTAGGATTTCAAATCCTCTTTGGTTAGATGCAGTAGGATCTTTTAGAAAAAGGGATTTCTTCTTTAAATGGTTGGACCCATGGCTATTGGTTTCCATCATTCGGGGGTGGTGTAGGGAGGTATGGGGAAACAATCTAAAACTCAAAACTTAAATGAATAACTTTTATATGAGTATATGTGCTGAGAAAGAGGGAAATGAACGTATCCTCAACAATAGGCCATATTTAATAAATGGAAGATTTTACTTACAAGATTGGGTGGAAAATTTTGACCCCACAAAGAAAAAGATCAGAGAATACCATGTATGGCTGAACCTACACAATCTTCTAATGGAATATTGGGATGAAATAACCCTGGAACATATAGGAAATAAAATAGGCACCTTTGTCTCAGCAAAGGAAGTGATCGGCACAAAGGATGCATCAATACACCCAAGAATCATAATAAAGTTACAAAGCAATGACCCAATCCTAGATTTTATCACAATAGGAACAGAGCATGGAACATGGAAGCAAATGATTGATGTGTGGGAAGGAGAAACTACCAAGATTACACCCACACAAATGCAGAATGGATCTCAGAATAAAGGGAAAGGACTAGAAGAAGATGAGCTTTTAGACCAAATAGAACATGCAAGCCTTTGTGATTGGATGGGATCAGTAGATTTCATGGCTAACCAAGTGAATTTTTTGGACCGAGGTCAGTTCAGCACCCTCCCTGGAGGAAGGATTATAAAGCTGCTAGAGAGGAAGTTATTCAGGGTATGACTATAAAACAATATGAGGAAGAGGATAGACTATCAACACAGTTGGTAGAAGAATCACCTTTCCCCCTATCTGCTGACAAAAACAAAGCAAAAAGCACATAAAGGGGCCTAAAACAATTTTGGGGAAACCCAAAACCAAAGCATATAACCCCAAAGGAGCAAAGTTTGAACAAGGGAGAAATAGATTTCATGTCTCAGATGATCCCAGAGACTGTAGAATTTAGGGAGATAGAAAAAATTGCAGATAAAAAAAACTAAGAAAGGAGGTGTTAGGGGACCTACACTCTATGGAAAATGAGGCAAACCAACATAGGTAGCAGGGGGTTTTTTGTGAACAGGAAGGTGACAATTTACATTTCAAAGATATAGAGATTTCTCCAATCAGAAATCTTGCGCATTCCTTTGAAAGTACTAGAGATAGTGAGGATGGATCGGAGGAATGGGATTCAGACTCCGCAGATAATGAGGAGGAGGGAGGCCTGAATAATTTGGGCTTTTTTGAAACACAAGGTGTGGTTGAAACAAGAACAATGGAACAGGCCATGTCTCAACCTTTGAATCCAAGAGTTGGGGAAAAGAAAAAGAGGGGTGCTAAATCAAACAAGCTAAAGTTAGCCATGGTAGGCAGTACTTTTGACCAAACAAAATTTTAAGATCAAGAACTCTTATTGTGGAATGTCAGGGGCTGCAATGCCTCTGACAAATTACGTTTGATCAAACGAAACCAGATCTGACCTTATTGCAGCAGACTAAAATTAAGCAGGAAGACCTAAATATTTTTGAAAAAGGGTTTGGAAGATGGAAATGTGCAATGGTAGGTGCACACGGAGCTTTAGGGGGCCTAGGTGATCTATGGAATGAAGCAGCAATAGAGGTAACAATTAGGTCGTCAGAACAAAACTGGCAATGGCTATTAGTGCACTCGAAGAAGCTCAATTGCAAAATCTCAGTCTTTAATATGTATGGCCCAAACAATAAGGTGCAGAGGAGTATGTGGGAAATTTTTGCAATAATAATCAATGGATTGCAAGAGGAGATGGTTATCCTGACACTTTAATGTTATCCTGACACTAGAAGACAAAAGAGGAGCGAAAGGATGGAATAATGAAAACCAAAAGGATTTCATTAATTTTGTTAATTATTGTGGATTGATTGAATTTCCTTTCAAAAAGGGAGAATTTACATGGACCAACAGAAGAGATGGTTTTTTAAACATTGCAGAAAAGTTAGACAGATTCTTATTGGTAGGTAATTGGGCAGACACACTATGGACATGTGAAGCAGAGATACTACCTTTCCAAGGCCCACACCATTATCACATATGCTTAAGGATTCAAGATGACAATACACCAAAAAGATGTCCCTTCAAGGTTGAAGCAATGAGGCTCCAAGCACAGGGTTTTGTTGAGATGGTTGACAGATGGTGGGCAAATGCACCAAGAAGAACAGGTAATAATGCCTTTATTTTTTTTTTAAAGTTACAATACATTAAGGAGCAACTCAAAATATGGACAAGAGAATATTTTAGGAACATTTTTGAGGAAAAACATAAGATAGAGGAAGACCTCCAAAAGTTAAGTTTAAAAGTGATTGAAAATGGCATACAAGAGGCAGATTTCCAAGAAGAAATCTGACTGAGAAAGGAGCTGGAAGGTTGGTTGAGGAAAGAGGAAATCTTCTGGAAACAAAATCTAGGGAGACATGGTTAAAAGAAGGAGATAGAAACACAAAAACTTTCCACAATTCAGTGAAGATTAGAAGATCAAGGAATAAGATTTTCAGCATCCAAAATAGTCAAGGAGAAAAGTTGGGAGGATAAGGAAAGTATCAATAAGGAAGTTGTTTCTTTCTTCTCAAAGAAAAAGAATGCAGATGAAAGTGATGAAAGGAGGATACATGAAGTTTTGGCTGTAATTCCACAAGTAGTTTCAGAGGAAATTAATAGGAACTTAATGGCCTCAATAACTATAGAAGAAGTCCAAGCGGCACTGCAGGGTTTAGGAAGTGACAAAGCTCCAAGACCAGATGGATTTATGGCAATGTTTTTCCAGAAGCTATGGCATATTAAAGGAAATGATTTGTGGGAGGTGGTAGAACAATAAATAACTAGAATATTTATTTTTAAAGACATCAACACAACTTTCATAGCTCTGATCCCTAAAAAAGATGAGCAAGTTACCTTTGAAGATTTTAGACCCATTGCTTTATGTAACACAATGTATAAAGTAATATCAAAAGTGATTGCTAACAGATTAAAGAATGTTCTACACAAAGTCATATCAAAGGAGAAAAGTGGGTTCTCTCCAGGTAGATCAATCTTTTAAGGGATTATTGTAGCACATGAGGCAGACCATACAATAAGAGTGTCCAAGACACAAAAAATGATGGTTAAACTTGATATAAAAAAATCATATGATGAAGTTGACAGAAGTTTATTGTAAAGTTTTGAAAGGGTTTGGGTTTGGGGAGTATTGGATTCAATGGGTGACATGATATATAGAGTCGCCAATGCTCTCAGTGCTGGTGAATGGAAGCCCACAAGGCTTTTTCTCTCAAGAGAAGAGAAGGGTATAAGACAAGGTGATCCCATGACCCCATTTTTGTTCATAATAATGGCAGAGGTCCTAGGTAGATTGATTAGGGAAAAAATAAATAGAGGAACATGGAAGGGCATTATGATCACAGAATGGGTGGAAGCTGTGACACATCTCCAATTTGTGGATGACACCTTTTTAGGGGGTGAAGCTACAGAACAAGAAGCCAAAGTAATAAAGGAAACATTGGGAATTTATGGGAAGGTATCGGGCCAGCACATTAACTGGAGAAAATCATAAATTTATTTCTTTAACACTCCACAACACACACAAGGCGGAATCTGTAGAATTATGGGGATGAAACAAGGATTACTACACAATCAATATCTAGGGATCCCCTTTTTTAAGGGTAGAAATAAAGCAGATCTATGGAAAGACCTGACTGAAAAGTGCCTAAAAAATGGAAGGGTAGAAAGGAAAATGGTTATCTTCAGCTGGAAGAATTTTAATGTTGCAAACAGTGGTCTCAAAAATACCAGTTTATTCGATGATCTACCTAGACATTACCAAGAAAGTGTTAAAAATTTTAGAGCACAAAATGAGAAAATTCTTTTGGAATGGGGCAAATGAAGAGGACAAAATTCCTCTCTTGGCATGGGAAAAAATATTCAGGTCAAAAGCCAAAGGGGGAGCAGGGATAATAAATTGGCACTATATGAATAAATCTTTAGGATCAAAGATTGTGTGGAGCATGTATAGGCAACCAAATCATACTGGGCTTGAATTCTCCAAGCCAAATATTTGGATTCTAGGGAATGTGAAAGAATTCTAACAATCATGAATCCTCCAAAAGGCTCTACAATTTGGAACTTTATCTTGTCATGCAAGCCGATAATAAAAAATCACCTATCATGGAAAATTAGGAATGGCACAAAGGCTAGATTCTAGGAGGACTCATGGGATGGTCATAAGGCATTAATAGAGGAAGGAATCTACCAGGAGTTACAGACTTACTTCTCAGAGAAATGGGGTGAGAAAGTTAGTGATTATGGTATTCAACAAAATGGTGTCGGGGGGTAGTCTTGGGGCTGGAGGAGTGTGGAGGGGGGAGATCTATCAAAACAACAAAAATAAGAAATGCAAACAATTTATGCAAGCCGAAAACTAAAGATGACAGGAAAGGAAGATAGACTTATATGGTGTGGTTCTCTCTCAGGGAACTATTCAGTCAAGTTGGGCTACAGATTAATTGAAGGAATGGAGGACTCAAAATCTATATCACAAGATTTATGCTGGCATCAAGATGTGCTACCAAAGGCAGGAGTTTTTTCATGGTTAGCCATTAAAGGAAGAATATTAACAGCAAAGAGAAGGAAAAGACTGGGAATGGCAGGCCCTACTAGATGTGTTTTATGTGAAAGGAATGAAGAATCAATAGATCATTTATTAGTGCAGTGTAAGTTTACAAAAAAATGTTGGGATCATGTGCAAGCAAAATTGGGATGGGTAGGACCTAGAGAACAAACTATAAAAGGGACAATGGATGGATGGTCGAGACCTTTAAGTAAATCAACTTTATCTAGTATATGGCTAATCACTCCATCTCTAGTGATGTGGGAAATCTGGAAGGAACGTAATAGAAGGGTTTTTAGGGGAGAAATTGAATCAATAATGTGATGCCTCTATAGGATTGATCATATAATTGAAGAAGTAATGGGAGTTTCATCCACAAGGAAACAAGCTTTGAAAGTTCCTTTCACAAAGAGGGATAGTGAAATCCAGAAGGTTTGGCAAGGAATAAGATTAAAATCACCATCAGGGGCATTGGTAGTGAAAACAAAGAAGGACAAGAAAATTATATGGAAGACCCCTGAAGAAGGGTGGTTTAAGAAAAACTTTGATGGAGCAACGAAGAATAACCCTGGTAAATCTGGGGCAAGCATTATAATTAGAGACTCAAAAGGAGAAACAATGTTAATTGGAGCAATGAGATTGAAGGATGGGACTAATAATGAGGCAGAATGCAAAGCAGCAATGATTGCAATTATGGTGGCCAAAAACAAGGGAATAAAAACACTCCATCTGGAAGGGGATTCATTGATCATAACACAAGCCATAGAAAATTTAGCAATCAATGCGTGGCATCTCCAAAATTATATTCAAATAATTAGGGAGGAGTTAAAACATTTTGATGATTTCAAAATAACACATATAAGAAGAGAGGGTAATAAAGATGCAGATATAATGTCAAAATGGGCCATGTCATTAGAGGAAGTGGAAAAGTTACATATTAAAAGCTACGAGCTGGCAGGTGACGGGATATCACTTCTCCCTAGCAACATTTAAAGCATCATGCAGAGTGACATAAATTATGTAAGGTGTGCCTTGAAATAATGAAGTTAATCATTGCCCACGATCGGCATAAAAATGTAAGAAAGTGCATTCAAATAATTAAAGGAGGTAGATATAGAATGTCTTCAATATGAAGTGCATAATGGTGAAGATCAAGCTGGCGATATAAATTGAAAGTGACGCTAAAGGCATGTGAAAAGACAAATGAGGTAAAGAAGGACAGAATGAAGTGACAGGAGTTAAGGCTAAAAGGTGTCATTTTCTTATAAAATCATAAAGGAGTGGTTTCTGCAGTAACTCATTGTGGATTTACGTGGCTGACAGAGGTGAAGAAAGGTGGTTTGATATGGAGCCAAACTTAACTTTCCAAACAAAGAAACAACAGAAAGGTCTGTTTGGCCCAGTGGAGAACATCAGACTAAACAAGATGCTCCTCCTCCCAACGAAGAAGGTCATTAAAGCAATGCAGGAAACTTTTGGCCCTCTCTTTCACAACGACCAGCACAGATGGAAGTTGCAGGTGGATATAGCGGCTATGGTGATGGTGTGGGGTTTAGAAATTGGTGAGCATGAAGATAATGTAAAATGGGTCATGAATTCCCTTTTCGAGGAGGCCTTAACCACAGGGATTGAATCCCTTCTAGAATGGGCTCACCCAGGATGGGATTTCGATTATAGTGAAATGTTTGAGGATGATGAGGAGGGCAGTGAAGTAGGAATAATCACTTTTCTGAACTGGCCTAAAAGGGTGAATAAAGAAGCATACACCAGGGAAAGGAAGAAAGCATGGCATAAATTGGGAAAAACCATTAGAGAAGCTCAAGCAACCAAAAGGAGGGCGGTGATACCCATGGTGTTTCCAAGGAAAATGAGGTATGTAAAGATCAGAAAAGGGAGGACTGTGAAAAATGTATGAGGAAAAAAGCTCCAAAATTTTGTAAATGATAATGCAGAAATCATAATTTTGAGAAGGGAAGGCGTAAGGCAGCACCTGAAAGGGCTCTTTTTTGGAATGATTAAGCATGGAGAAGGAAGATGTCAGAGCAACACATGCAGGGCTGATAAAGTCTAGTAATTTTTGAAAGAAGCAGCAAAACCAACGTCGAAGATGTCAAATTGTAGTTTTTTGGGGAAGTCTACAAGATGCCTCTATCGAATTTTGAAGCAATGTAATAGTGTCAATTAATGTAAATGTGCTAAGTCTATAATAGCATAGTTTGAAAATAGAGGATTAGGATGGGAAGTGAAAAGTGATAAAATGTAAAGGGGGGTAAATAGTTCTCAAGAAATAAGTCTAGACGGGACTCCATATAAATAAAATGTAATCTTCTTTTTATGAATAAAATATAACCTATTACTAACCAAAAAAAATTACATTATAGTATGGAAAGCATGATTGCGATCAATATTCAGTGATATGACTTATTTTATCTCACTATGATTGGTGGTTCTTATTTTCCTATTTATATGATCTCTAAAAAGCTTCAATTAACCATTTCTAGTTGGTTATATTTTGTTAAAGATCGCTAGCTCTATATTTATTTGGGTGCTCTCTTTATTGTGGAACTAAAATTTCCCCCGGCACAAAGAGGCATGATAAATTCATGTTTCTCATAAATTTCTCATTATCATCCACAAACTTTTTGATTTCTTTCACAAACCCACATCGCATTTTGTAGTCCAGTCTACTCTAATCCTCACTCGTGTTGACGGTATTATCTTTATAAGGTGTCTATTTTTTATTGGGCATCTTTCAACATGTGTGTACACATATGGAAAAATAAATTTCTATGATTTAAGTTTTTTTAATTCACATGTTTATTTATCAATATTGAAGTCAAATTTATATACTAAATCATACCTATAATTTAATACTACATGCCTCTATTTTAATGCTTGTGAAGCATTGGTATAAAATAAATTTGATATTAAGATGAATTCAAGTTAATTAATTTTTTGTATTTTAAAATTATCATTTAACACATTATTAAATTGTCCAATATTTCATTAAATATTCTTGAATTTGAATTATTGAATTAGACTCAAAACAAAACTATCCAATTAAAAACAAATAACTTGTACTGTATTAAATGAATAATATTTAATTAAATTTTAGGCAATGGCCTACAGCACAAAGATAAAATTGTGAGCCTCTAATAACGAATAACAATAATTAAATCTCGGCCCATTACCCATCAAAAAAAAATCTAATTAGGTTTTTTTAAAACATTTTATAGATACTATATTTATTACTTTTCCTTAATTGTATATTACTCTTGTTTTTTATAGATATTTGATGTGAAATATATAAGAAAAAGGAAAACTAGTTTAAAAATTGTCATTTTTTGTCAAAATTTTCTATTTTTATTTTTACTTTGTTAATTGTAATTTTTCATAGTCTATTTTTTTAAATATAAATAAACATAAATATTTTTTTATAATTTGATACAATCTCATATTGAAATATATTTAATATCTATATTATATAAAAAATCTAATATATAATAATATATAAAACTATCATATATTTTATATAAATTAAATATAAAACTTCTTTTAATTTTAAAATCACATTTTAATAATTCATAATACATAAAGTATATAATAATATCGTATATGACAATAAATTAAATAATAAACATATATTTAAAAATATAAATTTAGTAACTTATATTAGAAATATAATTAATGCATTATTTTTTCCGATTCTTAGAATTTTCTGTCTTGTTCACACAATTTCTTTCCCTCTAACGGCTGGCCTAAGAAATCAAGTGTGTTGAGGAGTGAAATAAAATGAAGTTAAAAAAGAATGAAACAATCTAATGGTGTCATTTATTTCAATACATATGGGAATGCCTAAAATAGATGTCATTTGGAAGGAAAGCCAACATAAAATTTGCAAAGGCTGGCTTCACACATGTGAATGGTGCGCAAACATTTCTAAAGCCTTTGTAACAAAATTGTTTTGTGCATATCATACAATCGTAGGTTCCATGAAACCACTTTTTTGAGGCATTTAGTCAAACAACTCACAGGAAGTGTTTTGTTCACATAATTTCAACTGTCAACCAGACCTAGTTTTGATAGGGCCAAATCAGACCAGATCAAAGACAAAAGGCTTTGAAAAAGAAGGAATTGTAAACCACTTTTGAGACGGTGAATGAATGACGAACAAGATTTGTTAGATGGGAGATTAACGACTGAGAAGGTATAAACGATGACAATTGAAAAATGACAAACAAATATAGATTAAAATATTAATGGTTGAGATAGTTTTGATTGTCTCGCTTCCCTTATCATGTATTGCACGTCGTCAGATAAAAATACAGGTCATACTATGGAGGAAAATATCTCGTTGTTTTCTAGAGTAACTATATTTTTCTGAACCATAGTGGGACCATTTAAAGCGGGCGACAATAGAAAACGACAAGACAGGAGGATAAAATGGTGGGGCAATCTAACGGTCAAAATTGCTTCAATGGTCGTCATTCTGCCAGCACGATTTACCACAGTTGAATGCAAATTTTAGCTCTTATCTTTCATATATGAAAACGCCTACAGCGTAAAAAGATTTGATGTACAAGACATGTTAATCAGGTAGCAAGAAGTGGAAACTACTTCATCCCAAAACCTTTGTTCAAGGCCAACATCACTTGGCATATTCCTAGTCTTCTTCATCAACATCATGTTCATCCTTTCTGCAACTCC
Organism: Thuja plicata; assembly: GCA_018584345.1. Lineage (NCBI taxonomy): Eukaryota > Viridiplantae > Streptophyta > Pinopsida > Cupressales > Cupressaceae > Thuja > Thuja plicata. The sequence continues at coordinate 341,036 of MU217095.1, read as the reverse complement.
ATTCTGATGTGGAGAATACGGAGTTGTCTTGTGCCTTTGAATGTTACAATCTTTACATAATCTATCAAAATCATTAGAGTAAAATTCACTGCCATTATCAGTTCTCAAACATTTTATCTCCCTTCAAGCCTACAATTCAACCATTGCTTTAATTTATTTAAATCAACTAAAAACATCAGATTTACTCTTTATAAAATATACCCATGTCCTTCTATAATCATCAATAAATGAAACATAGTATATGGATTTTCCAATGGAAGGAACATCTACATGACCAACCACATTAGAATAAATAAGATCCAACACACCACAAAATTTATGAGAACTCAAGTAAAATTGAACGTGGTTTTGTTTTCCATAAATGCAATGCTCATAGAAATCAAAGTCAAGATTACAACCATTCAAACCTTCAACAATTTTTTTCTTTTTCAAGGTCCTAAGACCCTTCTCTCCAATGTGGCCAAGTCTCTAGTGCCATAACATAGTCTTATCTGCAGAAAACTTTGATTCAGAAGAAAAAGCACCCTCAGGTACCCAAAATCTATTACCATATGTTGTAGGTGAAACCCTCAACTTTTCCAATGAAGTATTTATTGTGGTTCCACAAAACACACCCAATTTAAGCCCCTTGGCCTAATGGGGGACCCCCTTTTTTATTTTTTAGTCTGTGTCCCTTTCCGGTGGTTTAAGAGTCTCTCAGATTAAGCAAAACCAGGTATCCAGTAAGTCAGACTAAGGGCCCTTAGGGAGGCTCCCGATAGCTGGGTATCATTTTGTTTCCTAGTCAGTCTTTCATTCCTGCTCCCCCCCCCCCCTTTTTAGGTTTATCCTTGTCTCTTTTGTTTGTTGTTTACCACTAAGTCTTTGGCTTAGTGTTTTTTTCCCTTTTTGACTTTTGGTGTTTCGCTATACCCATTCCTCTAAAACACCGAAAGGTGGAAGGTATGTGGCCCTTTCGGACTTTCAGAGTTTCGAAAGTCAAGTTACCTCTGAAACACCAAAAGGGTGAAGGTTTGTGGGATTTTTGACCTTTCAAACTTTTGGAGTTTCAGATTTCAAGTTACCTCTGAAATACTGAAAGGTCGAAGGTTGAGCATCAGTCAGGGAGAGAGTGTCGGACTTTTGCAGTCCGACACTGCGAAGTTCATGATGACGTCAGTGCGCAGTCTCGGTTATAAAAAAGGGGTTTTGGTTTTTTTTGTTCATTCTACAATTTTCTTTCCTCTTGAGCTATGATTGCACCGCGACTAAGAAGCCTCCCTCGACTCACCTTCATCACTTTGCGCCTTTTGTGCAAGTGGTTCTTGCTTCAATCAATCGTTCTCAGGCTTGACCTTCGCAGTTGTTTTCCCTCTTTGTGGCTTGTTAGGTAGGGTTTTTTTTTGTTATTTCTTTCATCTTTTTTTTCCTTTTCCTCGTTTAGGGTTTTTTTATTTTCATGTCCTCATTTTAGTTTTTGGGTTAGGGTTGCATTATTTAGCATTTTAGGGTTTTATTCGTAGGGTTTTTTGTCCCCCCTTCAGAGTTCAAAGTTTCAGACTCTACAACTGCGAATGTCGCATGGTTTGGTGAAGGTCTTTGGTGTTTCGATGTTCCGCACACCGAAATCATCATACACCTCTGACACACTGAAAGTGCAAAACATCATTGGCCTCAAAATCAACTAACTCTAGAGCACCCCTCATCGTAGTTTTGCACTTTATGTGTTTCGCACACCGAAATCACTAGATAACTCCAATACATCGAAGGTGTTGAGATTGATGAATGTCAATCTACCAAGATCACCTGCATGCAAGACCATTACAAAGAAGAAGAAGACAGAAAGAGAAGCTAGGGCGGCCGATAGGCCAGAGACTGCAAATCCATTGAAACAGAA
>MU217095.1:283846-301811 GCA_018584345.1 Thuja plicata | reverse complement strand
ATCCGTGCAATAAAATTATTAATTTATTAAAAAAACACTTGCACCTATTAGCTTCTTATATGCGAGTTACTCCTTCCTATCTTTGTGTTATGACCCTTTCCACTTACATATATTTAATATTTATTAACTCACTACTCATAGCATTTCTCTTTCTCGTGTTGGCATGCTTGCCCTTGGGGGCATCTATTTTCATGCATGTGATCAAGGGCATCACCTCACCTAGCATGCCTTCCTTTTCATGTGTCACTTTGTGCTTTCTTGGTCCTGCTACTCTACCAATTGTGCGTGGTCATAGATAATTATCTTGAACTTCGTACATTTCCCATCACTTGGAAGAAACTTTTATGACTCTTGGGAGCATCTCCTCGTATATCTCCCCATTCTATCCACCCTCATATTACATCTTGAAAAATCTTTCCTTTTGTCCCTACTCTACTTACCTTAAATTAATTGGCTTTCCTACTCTTACAAATAAATTTAAGAGGGGCATTTTCCACATATTCCTAAAATAATGATTGTTCTAGTTATTTCATTTGAACTAGTCTAGTTCCTTTCATTGTTTGGGTGGCAACTTCATATAACAAATTGGAAACCGCATTTGTGATCCTTTTGCCATTTTACTATGTTTTGGATGTTGCTTGATCCTTTGGGTGGCATTCTCATATAGTTGGGTGACAACCTCATTATCATTTTTACTTTATTTTACCTTGTTGGCCAAGCCTAGCCCCTTATTCAATGACAATGACATCACCAATCTCTATCCTTATATTTCATGACCAAACATTGTCAAGGTAGTTCATTGTGTTCCACTTTGTAGCTCATTTGAAGCCTCTTAAGAGCTTCCGCTTAAGTGATCCTTCATGAATCTTCTTTTTCACTCTCCTTCTTAGTTACTATATTTTTCATATGAAATCAATTACGAGGTGTGTGTGTCTGATTTTCATTTTCTTTACTTTTAGTACAATCTTCTTTATCGTATACTAGCTACTTTTCTAGTCATTTGGGTGCATTGTGATTGGAGCATTGTAATGGAAGTGAAGGAAGAGTGAAGTGATAACAAAGAACAAGAAGCTCTTAAATATCCTTTACAAAAAAATCAAAAATTTATGTAATGTGCTTTAGTTTATTTTACTTTAGCATATTTCTTCACTAAGGGTGAGGTCTTGTGGAGGGGGCTTCCTAAAAAAATTCAGTGGGTGTTGCTAAAATTTGAAAGGATTATTTTTAAGTGGGTGGTCTCATGAATTTCGTAGTGTGTTAGGGCTTAAATGTTTAAGCTTTGAAATTTAAGGAAGTTGGTGGTCTCATGAATTTTGTAGATTTAGCATATTCAGTTCACATGAGGAAATAATAGAAAATTAGGAAAGTTATTTGATACAAATTAAAAAAAATTCAGATGAGTGACAATTGTTAGAAAAATGCATGTGGTAGCCCCCCACCTTTTCCATCCACTCAAATATGCAGCGTTAAAAAGTAGGGGCTGCTATTTTTATAGAAAAGATTCCAATTAATAGCAGCATTTTTATCTGACTTCATGGGACCTCCCACTCCTTAAAAATAGACCCTGAAGCCCTATCATGGGACCTCACCCCTTGGTGTCATCAGCCTACTAAATTGTGAGCAAAATGCAATGTCAAAAAAATTGCCTACTTCGCAACTTTCACCTTACATATCTACAACTCATTTTGGTATCAACACCCGTAATCATGTTTAGGCATCAATTTACATGCTTTAACCATTTTAGTAAACACAAAAACATGGAACTTCGAGAACCAAGCATAGGAACTCTCCAACAGTCTTTGAAAATTGAACCCCTAAATCACTTAGGGCACTAGCATCAGGTAATGTTCATGTTCGAACACCAATATTTTTGATAAAACCATACCCTTGTACATTAGATTAGCCATTAGCCAAATGGAACAAGTAACATGAGATGTGGGACCAAACAAACCTAGCAAAACAAAAAATAGAGAGATACAACTACAACCTAACTATCATTTGTCCCTACTACAGCAAAGAACGCTATGGTCCAACTTAGACAATGCCAAATCCAATGCTATTTAATCTCACACCCTTCACATGAGATTGAGAAATAGATTTGGCAAGAGCTTTCTTCTGCCTTTGTAATACAATCCATGTAATACTATCTTTCAAATCCATAGAATAAGGTGAAGAGGGATGAGATACCTCCACAAAAAGTCCAACAAGGTGCACATAAGGAACATTGGTATGTTGAAGTGAGCCAAACACACAATTTTCAACCACCACTAGGTTTGGCTGAAGTGAATTTGAAGTTATGCAATAAACCTACACCACATGGCTAAAGTTGTTCGAACACAATGTTACATCAAAATCATGTATATATTTAAATTTTAGCTTTTGATTGTTAAAGATCATTTTAATCCTAGTTCTTACAATATTTTCAATGGTCAATTGGCATTCACATAGAAACCTAATTTTACCCTTGTACATAAATTGACTTTTGACTATCGAAGATCATTTTAACCCTAATTCTTACCATATTTTCAATGGTCAATTGGCATATTTTCACATAGAAAGCTAATTTTACCCTCATTTGTGAGTTTTAACATTGCATAACACATCCATTCTTACATAAGCATCCAAACACTTTCATCTGATCAAGAAAATTTCAGTTTAATGCAAGGCAACAAACTAATACTTTGAAGCTTGCAGATTGAGAGTCTATTGTGCCCCTAATAGCCCTTTTTTTTGTGATCTCTCTCCTCCATCTACTCTCCACTCTTATCATCCTCAAATTTCCCCCTTTAATCCCTTAATCCTCTATTGCTTGCCCCTTGTGAAGCTATAGCTGAAAAACCTTTGTCCTAACCTGTAATTTGCAAATTTAGAACTTACCATCTCTCCATTGTCCTATTTTTGTGGTCCCTATCACCCACTTGTCCACCATCACAATAGCTTAGATCACTCCCTAGGGTTTGTATTCTAAGCATCTATTTCTCTACATACATCGTCATGACACAATCACAAGAATCCACACACTCAAATCTTTCCCATCTGTTGTTAAGGTTAAAATAAGCCAAAATGGGGATTGACTAAGTCAATCTCCTAAAAGCATAAACCCTATTTTCCTATCCCGAACTTTAGCTAAGTAGATCTTAATTTTGAGATACAAAATTCACACTATATAGGAAAAAGGGGCATAAAAAAATGGTGAGCATTCCCTAAAACTATCAAGGCATTAGAACATCTAGACACTAATACCAAGAAAGGTCATTAGTGTTTATGGTAGGCAACAACCATCCCCTATCAGGTAGCAACACCTTCGATTAGGCACCAACAAACCCTATTTGGCAATTGCATTAGTTTTTGAAAAAAAAAAATTTGCTAAAAAAACACCAAAGACCCATTTTCCAATATCTTGATTCCATATATAATATCATATCTCACATTTTCCGAGTGTTTCCACACCAGTTTGCAAAAAAGTATTACTACCGAATCCCTATCACAACTCTTGTGCTTACTGTTTTAGATTACAATAATATAACTTATAGATCTATGTTTTAATTATAAATCTAATTTATTTAACAATAAGTACAAAAAAAGAAATTTAGACTATTGCATAGATAACAAGAAAAATTGGTTTTTCACTTATAATAGTTATATCAAGTGGACTAATATGCAAATATCCCAAACATGCCTTTGAATGACAACTCATTAGTAGAAGAATCCAAACTCCTATTGTAAGAATGTTGAATGTAGTAGATTGATAAATATCATGTACGAGGACAATTAATCTTATATCCCATAACAAGCTACATCGACGTCATGTTGACCACTTTTGTCTAACCATAGATGTTAGTAGGTGAAAGGTAAGAGTTTTTCTTCAGCTAAGTGGTCATCATTCTTCACACTCCATAATATAGACGAAACTTACTAACAAACCTTGTATCTATTTGAAATCATGGAATTAGGAAGTCTAAAGTGCACCCATACATCAGAAAAAGAACTTCTTAGTTACCTATTTTCCTACAATAGTATTTTAACAAGCAGTTAGTATGAACATTTATTGGATTAGTTGTCAACTGCCACAAACAAGTAATTGTGACCATGTTTTCTCTTAGGCAAATCTCTTACAAAGTTCATTGCACAAATTACAATGGCCTTGTGGGGATTGGGAAAGGCAAATGCATTCCCTATTTTCTTGTTTTAGATTTGCTAGTTCTTATTACATTTGATGCCAAGATGAATGCCTTCTCTTTTCTTGTCTTAGATTTGCTAGTTCTTCTTATTACATTTTATGCCAAGATGAATGCCTTCTCAAATGAGTCATTGTTTTACATATACCAAAATGACTTGCCACTTTGGAGATATGTGTCTCCCTCATTAATATTAGCCTTCATGCTCTTAGCACACACAATTTTCCTACCTTGTAAAGTAAAACATCTTTGATAAAGAAGTCTTCTTCACTTTTTACAACTATCTATAATAGAAGTTGATATTCCTTCCCAAATTCCTTATCACGTGCATATTCTTTAGTATAAGCCTCTTTGGTGAAAGGAACTTCAATATAAGCCTCTTTTGTGAAAGGTTCCAAGTAAGTTACTACAGCCATAGCTGAAATGGGTGGCCTAAACAATGTACCTACCACAACATTGTTAGTTCCCTTTTCATTTTTAATCACCAAATTAAATTAAACTATTGTAGATATTCCATTTATTTATAATGCCTTGCTTGTTGTAATTTGTTTTGTGCTTGTAAATAATACAAAGGTTGGTGGTCCATGTGCACAATAGTTTATTTGCCAAACAAATATTGTTTCTTTTTTATTGTTACAGCAATAGTTCATACAGTTCTTTATCATATACCAGATATCCTCTAACTGTTGAAGTAAGAATTTGTAAACGGTAACAAATAGGCTGAGCACCTTCAAAGACAACACCCATAGAATATTTACTCACATTTACTTCTAACTGACTTTTGTTTAGCAAGAAGAGCGTGACTTATCTTATACTCTAGTGTTTCAAATGCATTATCATGTTCATTTCCCCAACAAAAATCTCTTCCCTTAAATGCAATCTAGTGCACTGTGCACCTATGGAGAAAAAAGAAAGAATATTTTTTTCCATTTAGTGTGGAGCTCCAATGAAACTCCTAATTCAATAGCCCTCTTTGGTGTAAGTCAAATAACAATTGCTTATTTTTTAGTTGGTTCTATTTGTAGTTCTCCTTTCACATGCCCTAAATAAAACCAATGTTTCTATGCTCAATTCACATTTCTTTAAATAGCATAGCAATTGTTTCTCTTTAACCTTAGCAAGACTCGTTTAATAAGGACAAATTGTTTTACCAACTTGCACAAAAAAATAGGATGTCATCTAAATAGACTATAACAAACTATCTCTGAGTCCCTTAATACACCATTCATCACTCTCATAAGCCAAAAGGAAGTACTAACTATTCATTAAAACCTTGCTTTGTTTTGAAAGCAATCTTCCAAGTGACTTCTTCTTTATTTAATGATGATAGCTAGACTTAAGATCCAACTAAGCAATATACTTACTATGTCATGGTTGGTCTAACAAATCATCAATCCTCGTAATAAAACGTCTATTATTAATGGTGATTTTATAGAGAACTCTATAATGAATACACATTCTCCAAGAATCAAGTTTCTTTCGCCTATGGTTGACCCACTAGGTGAACTATTAGGACAAATACACCCTTGCTCCAACAGCTCTTAAAGTTGCCTCTTGACCTCATTTCTTTCTAGCAGTGATTGTCAATACAATTCAATATAAGAAAAGGGGACTCCGGTGGCAATCGAATCTCATTCTCCACCTCCCTTCTTGGTGATAATCCATTTGGCTTCGTGAACACTTCCTAAAAAGATGACATTGCATCATCCAAGCCTTTCAATTCAATGTTAGTCAAGGTAGGAATTTCAACTCTATCTTCTTTCTTATCTTCAAGGAAAAACAAAGGTTCGTGATTTCTTGAATTAACTTAATGGTTTAATTAGGTTTTACTATTAGCTACTTTAGTCATGCTTTGGTCCCCTTTGATTATATACTTAATTTCATCCTTGATTCATTTATGCTGATTAGACCTTGCCATAGAGATAAAATTGTTGGGAATTAAGGTGTCTCAACCTTAGTATTTCCTAGCATTGATTGATTTATTTAATGTATTTAATTGATGGTTATTTTGCATTTTCTTGCACGTCTTATTTTTTCATCTTGTGATACATAATACAAAAGGTTGTCATCATATGAAGTGACATGGATGTGACAAGGATTTTTTTGTCCTCATATGATGAACTAGGTGTCCTACTTTGCGGTAGAGTTATTTTTCCATGTGCGAGCACTTGAGTCAGTCTATATGGAGCTATAATGACTTATGACAAGCTATGACATAAGAAACTAACTTTATGAAAAAATGGACAAGTGTCAAGAGGCACCATTCCATGAAGAAGGTGAGCACCCAAGTTGGGTTATGATAAGTTGTAAGAGAATTGGCTATTAATAGTCAGTTATGACAGATTTTCTTATAGTTGTAAGAGTTGTCAGTTATGATAGATTTTATTGATGATGTCGAATTTGAACACCTATTTGTAAACCCTAATTAACACAGCCACAAGTTTGAAGTCTACAAACTAAAATCAACAACATATCAATAGAGCTCTTCCCCATGAATGCAAATAAATGAAATAAACCCAATATAGTATAATATTCACGAGACGCTTGACTCCATTGTTCTCATATCCTTCAAGATCTTGTATTGAATGTATTGCACAAGATGGCATTGAAAGAATGGAGTGTGCTTGATTGCTGCAAGATAATGGTAATGATATGATGGCAAGATGATAGCTAGAATGTAAGAGTTCTTCAAATCACAAGTAAGCTAGTTTCTATAAGATCATTAGGTGTATTAGGGTCCAAATGAGGGAGAAAATATTTGTTTTATAGAAGTCCTCATTAAACTCAACTATAGATATTGAGAGGCAAAAGAATGAATGGCTAGGATAAGCGAGTAGGTAAGGATTAATGAGAAATAAGGAGATTAAGAGGTTAATGGAAATGAAGGGATGAGATTGAGTGGTAGGTAAGAGTTGCTGACTTTAGGTAATACATCACAAGATCTATTGAAACTAGACATATTTAGTGGAAAAGGAAAAAAGAAGAGATAAGTGTCATTCGTCACATGCCTATGAATTTAGAGTTGATCTATGTGTGTGAAAAAGGATTGGTTAAGATTAATAAACAAGGATCATGAATTAATTAAATAAATAGAATAATTTTATTTAATTAATAGAGGAAAAGGAAGTGGAAAAATGAATAATTAAATAAATGATAAATACATTTAATCATGGGATAAAAAACTGATGAATTAGATAATTAAATAAAAATATTTATTTAAATATTAAGGGAAGAGGCAAAGAAATAATTAAATAAATAATAAATCTATTTGATTAATAGAAGAATTTTGATAAAATAATCAAATAAATATAAATATTTATTTGATTATATGAGGATAATTTTAGGTGTCTACATTTATGACACTTGTTAGGTGTGTAAGAACATCTATCGTACATTATTATAGTAATTTTTGGGCACCCAAGTTTGGAGATGTGTGAGGGGCTAGAAAATGATGTACAAGTGTCATTTGCATGCTTACAAGTGATTGGAATATTTGTCACTAGGTTTTGAATGCCCATCTATTTTGGGTTAGTCTAGATGATTCATTATTGCTTGAATTATCTATAAAATGGATGTCCTGGAGAGCTATTATATGAAGTTTTATGAGAAGTTTTATGTAGCTGAAATTGAGCTAGTCGGATCATTTCAAGTGTAGGATTTATTGTAGTATACTTTTGTTTAAGAAGCCCAGTGATGTCATTGTATTGTAACTACTTTGTTTACAAATTGAAATAATACAATGTGTTGTGCTTTTGGAGTGGAGTTTTTTCTCTCAAAAGGGTTTCCTCAAGTCTATCACGTGGTCATTGTGGTAATCTCTATGCATGTTTATTATCTCTTTCTATTTGGGCTTCTTTTACTATAATAGTCAAGAATTTTTTGAAAAATTTGCAATATCTTCCCCACTAGATTAGTGTTTCGAAGCATTTTTGGCACTTTGCTTCCTTTTAAAAATGTCTAGCATAGAGATAAGGTCTACCCATAACAATATCCAAAATGTCGAGGAACTACGTCTGATCCAATTTTGTCTACTTATTGTATATTTGCCCCATATTTAACTTTGCACCAATTTGTTACTTGCAACTCTGTGTTAATGTTTGTAGCTTCAGTCGTATGATCATTTAGAATACATATAATATATGTTGATTAATAATAATATATTGTATATGTTATATTATTATTATTCATATGAAACTTAATATTCAATATTAATCTATTATATTATTCTAAATTATTAATTGATTGATGAAACATTATAAGATTGATTAAATTATAATTAATGGGAAGAAGCATGTCATTTAAAGGCATAGTTACATAATCAATCATCATTATATTAATCACATAATAATGAATAGACATGTCTCTCCTTGCCTCATCCTCAATATAAATGCAAGAGAGATTGAGGCATTTGAAACACAGACAATATAGAGAGAGTGCTATTCATTTGCACTGATCCTAAAACTTAACATGGTATCATAGCCAAACTGCAAATGTAAGAGAGTAGTTTGTTGATGGTGAATGTGTGACTGTCTCAAAAAATACAGTCTCAGTATAGGGACCATGTCTCACAAATCTCCGTTGGATGTTTCTGAATTTTGGATATGTTGGTGAAAAACAAATTTTAAAGAAATTCACCAGAGCGATTGGAGAAAAAGTGTGGGGTTCAAAAGTTAGGACGGAATGTGTACGGGTCTATGTGAAATTCCTGAAAGCGGCTTTTATTAGAGAGATATTAATTTATTATGATCGTGGTCAAGAATTAACAAAGAAGAAAGTATTCAAGGAAGGGTGTCTCTTTCTATAAAGAAAACATTAATTATAGAGTGTCACCTCTCTTAGAGCAATCAATTCATTTCACAAGAAGACATAAGAATTATTCAACGATATAAGAGTAGGAATTGTACATTGTGGGGGGGAATAATAACCAATGTTACATTCCCATTTGAACCATCCTTAGTGGGGAGATGAGTCGAAGGGGAGATGTCTCTCAAATAATCTGAGAAGGTGTTTTCTGATTTCATGTATGTGGACCCCCATTGAGCAACTTGTATCAAGGATGTTGATGCGCAAATAAGTCTTTACTATCCTTGAATATTACATTTATCTACTCATTGTAGTCTCTCTCTTATTTGTATTTCTATACGTACTATAAGAGCTATTTTCCTTAATCTTTTCCGAGATGCTCTTGCAGGAAAAGAATATTGATATTAGATTCAGAGGGAGTCTAACACTTCATAGGTAAACTCAGTATGACTAAATTATAGCTGAGATTTCTGAGATTGAATCTCAGCCATATGCATTTTGATATATTCATGAATATTTTAATGTAAAATATTACAATATTTCATTTGTGTTATATCATGGAAGGTGACAATCTTTCATGTGATATATGTGTAAGGTTGCTATTGTAAGGCGACGACCTCAACAATAGTCTGACCTGTTATCGAGATTGACTACATTAAGTTGTTGTCCCGGAATGTGTCGGATATCTTGATACTAAAATTGTGATTTTATCACTTAGTGTTGTGATAAGAATCATATCATGATTGACTCCATTAAGTTGCTGTCCCAGACTATGCCAGATATCATGATATTGAGATAATCATTTCTAAAGTCTTGATTTATTATCATGACAAACTACATTGAATTGTTGTCCCAAAATGTGTCGGAGGTCATGATGATTTGTGTGTCAAGATGGACTATGTATGTCCGGAATTATAATACCTATGATATTGGAGACTTCATTGTCATCCTAGGATCAAGGTTGTTATCATAGACTTCATTAAGAAGTTGTCCTGGAATGTGTCGGAAATTATGATAACAAAAGACTCGTGATTGACTTCATTAATTTGTTGTCCCGGAGTGAACCGGAAATCATGATGCTACTTGTGTTGTTAATTTCTTGACTTCTTGATCCATTGTCATGATAGACTACAGTACCTTGTTGTCCCGGACTATGCCGGAAATTATGACAATAAGTGAATCATGATAGACTACATTAGTCCTAGAATGAGCCAGAGATCATGATACTGTGTTGTCTCTGAGATCAAGATTGTTATCTGATAGACTATATTCAGTTATTGTCCCGGAATGTGTCGGAAATCAGATAACTAACATCCTTCTAGGACATATGTGTTGATAAGCATCTTAATGATGCTACTGTGAGATTGATCACCATATTGTGAGATAATCATATCCTCCCTCGCTAAGAGGGAGTGTTAAACATGTAGCATCAGTCGGATATTAAAATATCTGATTATTGCACAGAGAGATGTGTATATATATACTTACATACACACACACACATATATAGTATTATAAATTGATTATTGAAAATGGTTCGATCTTATATCAGAATTGTTCAACATTGTTTGTGATGCCCAGCGATGTTAATGCTAACACTCATATGGGATTGATGAGGTTGCCCAAAAACAGATCACCAGTTATGAAATTAAGCATATCCTACCTCGCTAAGAGGAGGTGTTCGAGTTATAGCACATAACAAATAGTTATGACCACATAGGGTCATGAACCTACGTGGCTCTTGCCACATACAGAAAGTTGAGGCATGATGGCTGAAGCAGATCATGATAGATGATATCTTGCATGGTGGATTAAGTCCCTTAAACAGACCAGGGCCTTCTATTGTGATAGACATCTTATGATGATAAAATGTTCCTATGGTAAGTATTATTGAGGGTACATGCACATTACCTATAGGATATTTTTTGAGTTATGGTGAATATCATGAGACTTGATATTCTTGGTCAGACTATATCTCTGATATCATATTGAGGTGATATCTAAAATATTTTTTGAGTTATGGTGAATATCATGTGACTTGATATTCCTGCATATACCATATCTCCTGATATCACAATGAAGTGATATAACCTCTCCAAAATTAATGAACTTATTGAGATTTGCATCTTGATGGATTTTATCTTCTCTGGCTAAGAGGGAGTGTTAATGTTCTGTGTAGCTATGGTGAGGGTCATAAATGTTGGCATGGGAGACCACTACACATTATGTTTGATAATCCTCTCTAGCTAAGACAGAGTGTTAATGTTTGTAGCTTCAGTCGTATAATCATTTAGAATACATATAATATATGTTGATTAATAATAATATATTGTATATGTTATTATATTATTATTCATATGAAACTTTATATTCAATATTAATCTATTATATTATTCTAAATTAATAATTGATTGATGAAACATTATAAGATTGATTAAATTGTATTTAATGGGAAGAGGCATGTCCTTTAAAGGAAGGCATGTCCTTCATGTCCTTTAAAGGCATAGTTACATAATCAATCATCATTATATTAATCACATAATAACTATGCTCCACGGAGTTTCCAGGACGGGGACGTTTTAGATGATGGGGACGTGTTTCCGGTACGGGTACGGGTACGGGTACGGGTCAAAGCCAAAATTTAGGGGACAGGACCTTAGGGGACGGCGATTAAAAATATAGGGGAATTTATATATAGAGAGAGAGAATTCAAATATGCATATCATAACAATGATAAATTATTCATCGTAGACATTTTAGAGGCTCAATACATAGCAAATTAATAAAATTCAAATACTAAGTACTTTCATTGTAAAAATATGGCGTAGATATAGCAAAAAAGCCCAAAGGCTCCAAGTATCATGCATGCAATCAAAATTACATAAAGAGAAGTCCAACTAAAATACTAAAAGTAAATAGTAAACAATAACATAGAAGTTCAACTCCATAATCGGATGTCCATAATAATCTCCTCTTGCAACTCCAAAATGCAATCTTTCCTCACTGTTGTTGCTGCTCTATGTTTTCCTCTTCCTCTTAGCAACTTTGATAAAACTACAAATGAGAAGAAGACTTACACTTTTAGTGTTTTAGTGGTCAAATTAGGGTTTACATTATTTTATTATAAGCTAGAAGTCACGTGGGGCCCGCGCGGTCTAATAAATTTTTTTTAAAATGTGTTTTTTTGCTTTAAGCGCCGTCCAAGTGCCGGCTGGAAAATAGGGGACGGGAATCAGTACAGGGGACGGCTGAGGGATGGCCACGCCGTCCCCGGTACTGATTCTCGTCCCCAAGTTTCGGCTGGTCTAAAAATAGCCGTTTTGGGGACGGTCCCTGATTTGGCCTATTTGGGGACGGCTTGGGGGACGGCAAAAATCTGTCCCCGCATCCCCGTTCCGTCCCCGGTACGGGAACGGGTCCAAAAACCTAGGGGACGCGTCTCCGTGGAGCATAGCATAATAATGAATAGACATGTCCCGTGAAGGGACATGTATCTCCTTGCCTCATCCTCAATATAAATGCAAGAGATTGCTGCATTTGAAACACACAGACAATATAGAGAGTGTTATTCATTTGCAAAACTTAACACTTTGTAGAGCAAATCATTTAACCAAATTTTCTAAAATAAGATCTTGTTGTGAACTAGGATCTACCAATGCATTTACTCGAGTCTCCTTAATTTATAACTTCAAAGCAAAAGTGTGTTCATCTTCACAAGTTAATCTCTTTCCTTAGTGGCTATGTCATTCGAGTTCTCATTTATATCCGAATTATTCTCTATTTCAATGCTACCATCTAGGATGGTTAACATCGATTTCTAGCTTCATACTTTCCCTTATTCTTATTTTAAGGATGTAGTTCAAGATGAAACCTCTAACACCAAAAGTAGCATGGTTTGATGTTTAAGTTGTGGTGGTGGTGTTCTAGCCATAAAGGTTCAAACCCCACTGAGGTAATATTGTTGAATGTTTAAATGGGCATGAAGTCCCCAGTTTGTGACCTCACCAGTTCATAGCTTCAGGTCAAAAGTGTTTACCCCTTTTTTTACCAAAAAAAAAAAGATGAAGCTCCTAACATTTTGAATTTCTGTGTCCGTCTATCTTAAAATGACTATAATTATTTTTTTATATTTTGATCCTCTTTTTGCTCAAAAATATTTTATTTGCTTCTAATTACTATTATTTTTTATGAATAGTAGTCAATTCCATTAAGATAAGATAAAGTATACTATTGACAAAAAAAAGTAGGGGGATACGGGATCACACCTCAAGAGTCAAATGAACAACTCCCAAAGAATAAAAAAACATAGGCAATACTTGAAAATAGAAACATGCACTAAGCTTGGAGAGCAAACAACACATAAAAGTCGCTAAAAAACTAAAGCAGTAACCATGGGTGGTAGAAGTGGATCTATGTCATCTTTAGGAACCCATACATCGGCGAGGTTGAGTTGGTGTTCAAGAGGGACAACCTTTCTTCTCTAGCAGTATCCTCCTTTTCCTTGTCTTGATCCTTGTGGGAGGGAGAGGTTGCCAATGCAAAATGCAAGAACCACTTGAGAGAGCTAGGTCACTCGCTATCACCACCGAAAGTTAGCCAGTTGCTATCGTCACCAACGGACAAGCACACACACCTCAAACCCCACATAGAGGAAAATCCCCTATGTGGCAGAGAGGTGGAGCGCCACTAGATTGGTGGCATGGAACCTAAGACTACAAGAAAGAGGAGCTGAAGAGCTACGACCACACTGGTGGTCGTGGGGCGAAAACCAATCACAGGAAGCAAAAGGATCTAGAGGAAGTCTAGCAATTGTACACGGAGCATTTCCCCAATGTTCTAGAAGCTCTTGAAGGTGAGCCACCTCCAACACAGCTTTGTTGGCTTGTACTTGAATTTGAACCATCACATTATTACATATACATGCTTTAGTAAAAAACAAAACATGAACATCAATTGAGCTATGAGAAAAGAAAATAAGATTTCTATCATTCCTTAATGTGACGGGGATTTACACCTTGAAAGCATACCAGATCTGGCTAAATTTGAAGGGAATACGACGTCAATCGCTCAATAGGGCCATATGCCAAAAACGGTTATGGCTGTAGCAGCCAAAATAAATCATGAATCCAACTCCACAAGTTTTGAGCTTGACAACAGAACCAAAAGAGGTGTGAACATTTCTAGTTGCTTGTATGCCTCAGGTGAGAGCCCAAAGGCAAGCCTTGGAAAAGAATACACCAAAGAAATGGGCAAGCTTGGGCTCGAGAATAGCAAACCAGATATTTTGTAATCTGCGATGTCAAACAATTTGAGAGGACTGCAAGTGCCATCGAAGATTCAAGATTGGCACCATGAGCAAATGTGGAGAGCTAGTGATATCCCATCTGAGGTTTGTAATTGCAAAAGGAGGTATTGGAGAACCAGCGCCAAGCTTTCCACCAGAGCTTCACTAAATGAATGCAGCACAAAACACAACCATGTTGAACATCTGTCGATTTGATCAGATAAGCTGAAATTGGGTTTGCATATCTTCCCAAGAATGAAGATTCATGGTAGCTATAGAAAAAAGGTCCCACGATGTGTGAATGCCACACTTACAAAAGGGTAGGGCATGAACCCTAGGCACATGGGCCAGAGGCAGCCCTTGGACCTGAATGAGTGGAGACCACCAAATATTGTTTTGGTTGAAAGAAACGGCATCCGTGAAGCCAAATCTGACTCATCAAAACCAAGGTTTGACAACTTCCCAAGCACACCAAATGCTTTTAGCAACAAAAGTGCCTTCAATGTGAATGATGTCTTTCGTTATCAAAAGGATTTGAAAGGCAATCCCCTTTCCAAGAAGGCCTATTGACAAGATAGCCTGAAGAAATACAGTGTTAGAGAAGGATTTTCAAAGCCTCATTTCCTGAGATGACACAAATGATCCATTTAGCACACAAGGCTAATCCTTTCTTTTGAGTAGAAAGAAGCCCAAGCCCTCCGAAATCACGGGGGGGGGGGGGGGCAAANGGGGGGGGGCAATAGAACTCCTAAGCAACTCTATGAAAGCCCTAATGTTCAACAAAAGAGGCCAATAAAAATTCTCTAAGAAGGAAGTTCCTCAAGCTTATTATAAGAAGCTTTCTAGGGAGACTAGCAAGAAGAATAGTAAACATGGGTGGCCACACGAATTTTAGAGCAAACCAGAAATTTACTAGCCAAAGAGCGGTTTAGTTATCCGATAAGCCAACTTCTTCTCAATTCTGGTGAGGACTACATTCCAAAGGTCCCTAGGAGACCCTAGAAAGAAAAGGGTATACCCAGAAATTGAAAAATTTCACAATGACCTATCCAATTCCACCCATAAGGAGCATCTAGGGTGGAGCCAGAGAAATGATTGTTGATAACACTAGGTCTTGTACCATTAAATTGGTGACCCAAAAGCCAAACAGAAGGTGTCAAGGCACTGAAGTGCCTCCTGGATGTTGTGCTCATCTTTAATGAGGGTGAGAAAAGATTCATCCGCAAAATGACCATTGACAAGTTATGAAGGTGACTGAAGCAAGGAAATACCCCTGACCCGTCAAGCTAAAATAGAGATAGCCAACAAATACCCAAAGCCTTTAGCAGCTAGAACATACAAAGGAGACAGAGGGCAACCCTTGCGAATATATCTATGCAACCCGAAGGCCGACAACCAACGATCATTGATGGTGGTGCATGTAGAGGCATCCCCAAATAACATTTTCATAGACTAGATGAAATGGGGAACAAAACTAAGAGCACCCAAAATGGAAAGAATGAATGTCAATTCAATTCAGTCGTAGGCTTTGGCAAAGTTGATTTTTGACAAAGATGGCACTCTATTTAGAATGGCGGGTCCATTCCATATCTTCCCACACCGCAATGACATTATCTAGAACAAATCTAGATTTAATGAAATTAGTATGTTTAGGTCAACAATCTGTGAGAGAAAATGACAAATTTTCAGTGCTACAACCTTGGCGACGATCTTGTAGGAGACATTGAGCAAGGTAATAGGTTGCCAGTTGCAAATATCTTTACAGTCACCAACCTTAGGTATGAACTTGATATTCCCTTTGTTAATTAGTTGACCAAGAGATTGCGAATGAAAGGCTTCCAGGTAGACCTTATACAAATCAAGTCCCACACAAGGCCAAAAGGCTTTGTAGAATTCAAGGAAAGTTGTCACGTCTAGGGACCTTGTCATCAGCCGTGGAGAAAACCGCTTCCTTGAGGTCCTCAATGGTGAGCAATTTGTCACAAAAGACCTTTTGGGCTTCAGAAAGTTGAGGGAACAACATTGAGGCACTCACGCGGAGCACTATCTTGCTTAGCCGAAGCTTACTGAGTGAAAACCTTCTCATAATGGCGCACAAACACCTAGAGAATGTTCGGTACCCAGAGCGCATTATGTGACCTTCCTTGATTTTTTTGATGTCTATGCAGGAATGACGTGCACAAGGAGCAAAAAAAAACTCCTTGGAGACACAATCCCTCACCTTAAGCTAGTGAAGCCTAGCTTTGATCTGGGCATCGCAGGCAATATGATTGTCAACTATATGTTTCTAATGGTGAAGTTGAGAAACCCTAATTTACAGGCTAGGGTAGAAGGGATTTGCAACAAGAGCCTATGTGGCGCAGCAGAGATCCAAAGTGGTAGCCTCAGAGGACCGTTTGCAGTACATGGCTAGTTGCCGACCATAAATCAGGAGAAAGTGAGTCGTGCGTTGCATAGCACTATTTCACCATGCAATCCACCCGCATTGCTAGTAGTACAACATTGGAGGTTTCAAACCCACAAAATGTGGGTTGTTGTAGGCGGATGACTCGACAAAGAGATGTTCAAAAATATTGAGTCTCAACTAGTTGTACACGACCCACTTGTTAATGCTAAATTTAATGGGATAGTAGTCTGACAAGGTTACCTCGGGGAGATCAAACCGATAGATCTTAACAGCTCCCAAAAGAGAAAAAAATAGTGTCTTAATCATGGCACAATCAAGCCATTTAAAATTTCTATCAGAACCAGCCCAAAAATCACTCCACATATGTCAAACACCTTAAGGATAGTGATGGTTGGTGTTAAGATCAAAAAGGCCTAATTTATAGAGATAGAGGAAGGGATTACCATTATTTTTACCTTTTGTTTGTCTTGATCCTCTTCTCCTCTTCTATGCAATAAACTTGGGCAAATGCCTCCTCCAAGTCCTTTCAATTAGTATAGTAGTGATAACTACACCTTTAGATGTGGTAATAGAGCCCACCAAGATACTTTGTCATCATGTCCTCGTCCTCTAATCCACCCCATTTTTCATAGTTTACCAATGGAATTTCATAGTGCAATCCTACAAACTTTGACCACTTTTTTGTTCATGGTACACCCATTTAATCTTATCATCCATATTATGCCCCATGGAGGAGAAAGCTCTACATATAACCTTAAATTCTTCTCATTTGTTTTTTATATTAGAAGCAACATAACAAGGGTGTTGTCCCATTAATACAATAGCCCAAAGGGCATTTAGTCACCAAATAGATAGTAGCAGCACATTAATCACTAGCTACAAATATCAAATATATCAAAAAATAATGATAATCAAAGTCATCAAAAAGTGATAAAAGTCTCTGAAACACATGTCTAGTATACCATCTAAGCTAACATAAGTCTTATAAAAGGGCCACCTAGGGCCATCTTCAGCAGTAAGCATAACTATACTACTAGCAATATCAGAACTAAAAAACCAAAAAAACTTTAACAATCTTCATAAAATGCCCAATATGGCAATTAATAGCGTAGAAAATAAACAGCATAACAGACCTCATCATTGTTGAGTTCCTTTGAAGTTGCATCTTGTTAATGTTTATAGCTTCAGTCGTATGATCATTAGAATACATATAATACATGTTGATTAATAATAATATAATATATATGTTATATTATTATTAATCATATGAAATTTAATATTCAATATTAAATT
>MU217095.1:272172-283693 GCA_018584345.1 Thuja plicata | reverse complement strand
ATGTCCCATGAAGGGACATGTCTCTCCTACCCTCATTCCCAATATAAATGAAAGAGAGATTGTTGCATTTGGAAAACACATACAACATAGAGTGCTATTACATTTGCAGCTATCCTAAAATTTAACATGGTATCAGAGCCAAACTTCAAATGTAAGTGAGTAGTTTGTTGATGGTGAATGTGTGATTGTCTCAGAAAATACAGTCTCAGTACATGGACCATATCTTACAAATCCACCGTTGGATTTTTCTGAATTTCGGATATGTTGGTGAAAAATAATTTTTTCAAAATCTCACTGGAGTGATTGGAGAGATAATGTACAGTTCAAAAGTTATGACGGAGTGTGTACGGGTCTATGTGAAATTCCTAAAAGGGGCTTTCATTGAAGAGATATATTAATTTGTTATGGTCATGGTCAAGCATTAACAAAGAAGAATGTATTCAAGTTAGTGTGTCTCTTTCTAGAAAGAAAGAATTAATTATAGAATGTCACCTCTCTTGGAGCAATCAAGTCATTTCACAAGAAGACATGAGTATTGTTCAACGATATAAGAGTGGAAATCATACAATGTGGGGGGAATAATAACCAATGTTACATTTCCATTTGAACCATCCTTAGTGGAGAGTGATAAAATGGTGATCATCCACTCTAGGTTGTCGCTCTGCATGAAGGTCATCGACATGGCTAGCACGAACAACATTATGATCTCCTGCAATGTGTCCACCGCAAACAACTTCGAGATTTGATGAGAGTTGATATTTCCTATATGGGCTCACCTTACAAAAGGAAATATTTGAAACTTAAGATACGTATTCCATATTTTATTAATGCACATGAATTATTGAGTTTCAAATTTATGCTATAATATTGGCTAGTAAAATCTTGTATGCTTCTATCTTTGGTATTTATGTATGAGATAGTTTAGTTTATAAGCTATTTGTAATCTCTCTTGCATACCTTCAGGACAGAAGCACAAGAAAAAAATTTCAGAGGGAGTCTGAATCTTCATAGGTAAATTTGGACGAGTAGATAAGAAGATTGATATCAGACTCAGAGGGAGTCTGACAGTTCATCTTAAGCAATCTTGGATGATCAATAGATTTATATCTTCTCAATGAGTTCTTCTCTGTGAGAGAAGTTCGAGGTGAAATCCCTTGTTTTGACCCTCTGCGCTGAGGCATGATGGATGTCACATGTGTGACTCCATATTTTTAATGGGCCTGCCCCTGTGTACATCATGAGGAAGTGACGACTTCCGAATGATTATCACTTGTATTTGTAAGAGTTATTGAAAGGTGACAATCTTACAATAACTTGACCTTCTATTGTGATAGATATCTTGTGATGGCTGAAACAAATCATAATAGATAGAACTTGTGGATAGAATCGTCGATTGAGGCAATCCACATTAAAGCTCGTGAGTTTGTGGATAGAATCACTGATGGAGGCAATCCACACGAGAGCTTATGGATAGAATCGCTGATTGAGGCAATCCACCCGGGAACTTGTGGATAGAATCGCCGATTGAGGCAATCCACATTAAAGCTCATGAGTTTGTGGATAGAATCGTCGATGGAGGCAATCCACACGAGAGCTTGTGGATAGAATCGCCGATTGAGGCAATCCACCTGGGAACTTGTGGATAGAATCGCTGATAGAGGCAATCCACTCTAAAGCTCGTGAGTTTGTGGATAGAATTGCCGATGGAGGCAATCCACTCTAAAACTTGTGAGTTTGTGGATAGAATCCTCGATGGAGGCAATCCACACGAGAGCTTGTGGATTGAATTGCCGATGGAGGCAATCCACTTGAGAGCTTGTGGATAGAATCGCTGATGGAGGCAATCCACCTAAGAGCTTGTGGATAGAATCGTCGATGGAGGCAATCCACCTAAGAGCTTGTGAATAGAATTGCCGATGGAGGCAATCCACCTGAGAGCTTGTGTATATAATCGTCGATGGAGGCAATCCACATCTTGAGACTATGTTTCTATTGATTACATCATGAGGATGATGTTTTTATTGCTTACATCATATGATTGATGTTATTAAGTGTCATATAAGTGTTGACATTGGATTTGATTTATCCTCCCTAGCTAAGAGGGAGTGTTGATGTTTTGTATAGCTATGATGAGGGTCATAAGTGTTGACACAGGAGACCCCTACACATTCTATTTGATCATCCTCCCTAGCTAAGAGGGAGTGTTAATGTTTATAGCTTCAGTCATATGATCATTAGAATACATACAATACATGTTGATTAATAATAATATAATATATATGTTATATTATTAGTAATCATATGAAATTTAATATTCAACATTAAATTATTATATTATTCTTAATTAATAATTGATTGATGAAACATTATAAGATTGATTAAATTATAATTAATGGGAAGAGGCATGTCCTTTCTTATAAATAATAATGAATAGACATGTCCCATGAAGGGACATGTCTCTCCTACCCTCATTCCCAATATAAATGAAAGAGAGATTGTTGCATTTGGAAAACACATACAACATAGAGTGCTATTACATTTGCAGCTATCCTAAAATTTAACACATCTCACTTGTGGCAATGCACTAGACTAGTCCTCCGTCAGGAACTTAAAAAGTTTCTTATAGTTGCCTTCCCTATTGTCATCACCTCTAAGCACTTTCTTTTGTACGAGACACGAAGAGGTAGCCGAGTTATGCATCACACACAAACTAAACCTGGATATACTCCCAATTTTCCTTTCCAACTCAGTCATCCTTGTTTTGGTCTTCTCCAACTCATCCACGTGATGGTACATTTAACCTAGGTCCCTATCTAAATGTTACCACAGGTCCAAACAGCTCTGAGTTTGTTAGCTTCAATTTCCTCCGACATCATCTCATTAGTGAGATCAATTAGCCCAATTTTGATGCTCTCTGAAAGATGGGTAGAGTTGTTTGTTGTCTTTGAGCCATTTTCCACCTCCACATCCCTCTCTTTTTCGATTTCTTATTTTTGGTATTAGCATCCAGGGTTCTTTGCCTTCCATTGGCAATTTCCCAGACCATCTCCTTTTGCCTTGCAACCTTCACTAAAGGGCAACTTGCTTTATTCTCAACTCCCACATCCACCTTTTTAGTTTGAGTTTTCTTTTTCTGGTTTGTCCATTCTTCTTCCTTTGTAGTTACCTGGTTTCTAGTTGTAGCTCCTGGGGAGGGGTGTGACTTTTTAGCATCAGGGGTTCTTCTCATTTGTTAACAATATGCTTATTCTCATTTTCACAAGAAACATAGTTTTCCTACCATACAAGAGAGTAACCCTCCATTTCAATGCAAGCAACGTAAATTTTTACACCCCGCTTAATTTGCGCACACTAAAATATACTTCAAGTTGTTAAATCCATACATCCAAAAATTCCACATTTACTTGCCCATCAAAAGATTCAATTTCTAATCTTTTTTCTCTTTTAAATGGACTCATTGTCTTTCCTCTTGTCCTCATTAGATTCTTTCAAGAAGTCTTCTTCATCAATTAAAATTATTTTTGGCAAGTGTTTTAACTAAATCACCGATAAAAGATTGTTTTTTACTAGTCAAATTAAAATATTATCAATTCTCCATGATGTCTTTTATATGGCCTTCAAGTGCAGTCACTCTTGCATTTATTCAACTCCTTCATGGCTGCCTCTTGAGCTCTTGTTCAATTTGTCGTGCTCTTCAAAAGTCCTCAAGAATCAATCACTCTAATCCCAAATCAATCATTTTCTCCTCTATCTAATAAACTTGGACACATACCTCATCCAAAAGAGCAATCACACTTGCATTTACTCAACTCCTTCATGGCTGCCTCTTCAACTCTTGTTCAAATTGCCATGCTCTTCAAAAGTCCTCAAGAATCAATCACTCTAATCCCAAATCAATCATTTTCTCCTCTATCCATTAAACTTGGACACATACCTCATCCAAGTCCTATCAATTGGTAGTGACAACTGCTCCTTCAAATGTGGGAATAGAGCCCACCAAGATAATGTCATTAATTATTGTTCTTTGTGTGTTCTAATCCTCCTCTTCTATTCAATATACTTGGACACATGCCTCATCCAAGCCCTTCAAATTGATAGTGACAATTGCTCCTTCAAATGTGGGAATAGAGCCCACTAAAGCACTTCGTTATCAGTAATTATTGTTCGTGTTTCGATCCTCTTCTCATCTTCTATGCAATAAACTTGGACACATGCCTTATCCAAGTCCTTTCAATTGGTAGTGACAACCGCTACTTCAAATATGGAAAGAGAGCCCATTGAGATACTTTGTCATCATGTCCTTGCCCTCAAGTCCATTCCATTTTTCATAGTTTACCAATAGAATTCCATAATGTAATCCTACAAACTTTGATCACTTTGTTGTTCATAGTACACCAAACTTTTATCGCTTTGTTGTTCATAGTACACCCATTTAATCTTTTGATCCATTAATACCCCATGGAGTACAATTTTTCCCATAGATAAATTCTTCTCATTTGTTTTTGATTAAGTAAAACAGATTTTAAAGGGTGCCTGAAACCCGATACAAAGCTTAAGATATAGCAAAAGGTCCTTACATAAAAAAACAGTGGGAACAAAGACAGAAACAGGCCACAGCCAAGGCCACGGAAAAAGAGAACAAGAAACCCATCAACACTGCAAGAAAAAATAAGACATGGAAGTCCAGCAGCCCAGATGCATCCCGCAAGAGGAACAACCAGCAACAAACCAGCAGCCAACACCCGATGCCACAAGAA
The DNA here is from genome assembly GCA_018584345.1 of Thuja plicata. Classification (NCBI taxonomy): domain Eukaryota; kingdom Viridiplantae; phylum Streptophyta; class Pinopsida; order Cupressales; family Cupressaceae; genus Thuja; species Thuja plicata. The sequence continues at coordinate 278,936 of MU217095.1, read as the reverse complement.
GGGTCATTTCTTCCCCTTTTGGGATCGAAGGGCCATAACAAACGTGGGTGAATTTTTAGATTTTTTCCTTTTCACATCAGTCCACCCAACATCCACCACATTGGCCAAACCCTGCAAAACGGGGACCGAAACTCCCAGATCCGAAGAGCCAGGAGAAGGTACCATAGTAGGGTCAGGTGCAGCCAACGGGACAGGTACAACAATTGAGCACGTAGCCACCAAGCCAGGAGAAAACAACAGAGCGTTGCCAGCAAGAGAAGCAGCAACCTCACCTCCATCAGAGGCCCGAACACCAGTCTCAGTACAAAGAGTCACCGCAGGGACAGAGGCAGCATAAGCAGGCAGAGGAGAGGCCTCACCCGGGGAAGAGACCTCAGCAGACACAAGAGGCTCATTTGCCTCAGCAACCTCCAGAGCAGAAGAAACCACCTGAGAAAAGCTTCGGATAGACGAAGCCTTCCCAACAATGTAATGTTGAGAAGAGGCCCCCTTCCACCAAGAAGCAGATTTTTTTTTTAATCTTCTCCAAGCCACACTGATCAGCCAAATGACCAGTTTTAAAACATCTCATGCACCTGAAGGGGAGCCCTTCATAATCCAGTGATTGGATCCAGGCACCTTTAGAGTGCTGCAGCATAATCTTTTCTGAAAGACCCTTAGAAATGTCCAGGTCCACCAAAATCCAGGCATAAGTTGAATGAAGAATATCAGAAGAGTCTTCATCAACCATCAGAAAGTCCCCAAGAGCCTCACCCACAGCCTCTAACAGGGAATCCACCCAAAGATAAAGGGGGAGGTAGGGAAGCCGGACCCAAATGGGAACCTTGGAGAAAGTCTCAGAAGAGGGATCAAAGTCAGGATGCCAAGGCTTCACCATAAGCATAAACCGAGCATCCCAACTAAAAAAATGATCACATAAAATTATTTTCCTATTAGCAGCATTTTCAAACTTTGCTATGAAAAAACCCCAAGCCATAGGAAAAATGTGAACATTACCAGAACTACTAGGTTCCCAATGTCGAGAAATCTAGGAGTGAAGGTCAGGAAGACTCGGCCAGAAGCCCTTGAACCTGCAGATAAGGCCATGGACAGAGAAATCAGAGGACGCCTCATCAATATCCTTCACAACCTCATCCTCTAGAGGGATAATGATAGGGTTAGAAACCAGAAAAGGAACAGAATCCTTATTCCCCCTCGGATCCAAAGCGCCAGGACCCTGAGCCGCCGACGAGGGGGTCGAGGCACCAGGGGCCAGAGGAGCCGAAGAGCCAGGAACCCTAGCCTTTGGCAAGAGCCGAAGAGCCAGGAGTCCGAGCCGCCGCGGAAGGAGCCGAAGCGCCAGGACCTCGAGCCGCCGTAGAAGGAGCCGAGGAACAAGGGACCAAAGGAGCCGAAGAGCCAGGAACCCTAGCCTCCGGCGAGGGAGTCGAAGAGCCAAGAGTTCGAGCCGCCGCCGAAGGAGCCGAAAGGCCAGAAGCCCTAGCCATCGCCGAGGGAGCCGAAGAGCCAAGAGCCGAAGGAGCAAAAGGAGTCAGAGAGCCATGAACCCTAGCCGCCATAGCAGAGCCAAAAGGGTGCTGAAAAAGTTTATACTAAATTCTTCTCATTTGTTAACAATACGCTTATTCCTCTTTTCACAATTAGCAACATAGTTTTCCCACCGTACGAGAGCATAACCCTTCATTTCAAGGCAAGCAAAGTAAATTCTTTGCACCCACTTACTTTGTGCACACTAAAATATACTTCAAGTTGTTTAATCCATGCACGCAAAAATTCCACATTTATTTGTCCATCAAAAGAATTAAATTTCTCTCTTTTTTTCACATTTAAATGGACTCATTGTCTTTCTTTTGTCCTTATTTCGTTCTTTAAAAAATCTTCTTCATCACTTATGATTTTTTTGGCACCTACAGAAGATTGTTTTTTTACCGTTTTACCTAGTCAAATGCTTTTGTTGCTACTTAAAACATTATTTATTTTTTTCCATGATGCCTTTAATGTGGCCTACAAATGCAGTCACTCTTGCGATCAACTCCTCCATGGCTGCCTTTTGAGCTCTTGTTGAAACTGCCATACGTTTCACAAACCCTCAAGAATCAAATCACTCTAATCCCAAAATGATCCGAACTCTTTATTGGAATTCAAAAATCAACAAATTGTTTTAAATACTTGATACTTGCTAATGTATATAATTCAAGATCTTGTTAGAAAGTAAAATAGTAGCTCAACCCGTGAATGCCAATTGCAAGCATAAGTTACTTTGGACATCTCAGCTTAATGAAAAATCACAGGAAGATTACAGAAAAATAAATTCATATCATTCATATTATTATGCAAAATGCAACTCTGCATAATTTGATATTTATATATATATTACTGCTTATGAACTTTGGGTGTTGTGTTTAAACTCCAGATTTCATGACTTTATATTTTTGCGTCTGGACACTTTATAACCTTTATTTTCTGTACAAGTAAAATTGCCATACCTTTTTACTATAGATATGTGTTATAAAAGGTGTAATAGGCCTTAACTTTACTTGTGTAACAAGCTTTTAGTCAGCCACAACTTTGTATGACACTAATAAGAGAAACTGGACAGAAAATATCGGTCAAATGACAGTGGTATTAATGTTGTCATTTGATGCAAGGTCTCCAAGAATTTTGATGATGTCAATGTTTGAATTGCTTGATTGCTGGCAGTGTATTTAGAGGATAACAATCTGAAACTTTCACACCGTTGCATTGCTGACATTTCTATCAGTTGACATTGCATTCCGCTTCATTATCTCGAGGGAGTAACTTCTATTATGCCAAGTGCTATGTCAACAATAGAAACTCAATCTTTAAAGTTTCCCGAGATATTTTCACCTAGATGATTAGCAGTTTTCATTTTTTCAATCTAATTGCATTCTATAACAAATTAGTACATCGCACCAACAGTGACTGATTCTCTCATTACATTGAACGGAGCCAAATGACAGATTTTTTTTAGCTCTACAGATTTCCATCTCTAGTGCTGAAAAAAATATTTCAAATATATCATGGGCAACTATGGCCATGTGTGCTCTAGCAGCTCTTCTGGGAAAGTACTCATAATAGGGATTGTCAGCGAGCCGTTATTGAATGACATAAGTATTGATCAACTAATTGCATGGTTAAATCTGTCCTGACTAAATAATGTTAATAATGTTTAATGCTACGTTATTTCCATCTTCAGAATTAAAGAAAGAAACTAAGAAATGAAACAAGTCCTACCGGAAACTGGAGGAGGATGTATAACCAATTCTTGGGTGCATATATGTCTCGTTTCTGTTTTACCACAAAAACTGTAGGAATCAGCAGACTTGTATCCTATCCTGTGACGCTGGACATGGAGTTGTTCATTTGCATCAGGGAATTCCCTGTGAGCTGTCTTTGTATGAAAAGAATACTTTGATTCAAATGCATTTATCTGGGGAACAGCTACTGCAGCTATTTTGTGCTCATCACAGGATGAGTTAACAGTTCGCAATGGCACCTCATGTCCTTTGGAACAGGGTGCTGTCACATAGTGTTGTACCCATGGGCTTGCCAGAACTGCCCGAGGAGTTGAAACGCCTAGATGCCATGCTCTATTGTAATTTAGCTTTAGCCAGCATCCTTTACGCAATACTTTAAACTGTAATGAATGATATCACTTGAGAATATTATATAATATAAAAACAAACATATTGCATAAAATGCCAATGAGCAGGGCCCTCATGGTTGGCCTGCTTAAAAAAATCTTCTCATTGACCCTACATAACAACAAATAATTTGGATCAGACGATTAGATTGAAAAAATGAGGACACCTTATTGATAGGTTTCAGAAAATTGGGCCTTGATTGAGCACAATTTGGATCAGACAATTCACTCTGCTTAGGACTCTGACCATGAGTATCCAACAAACGGTATTTTTTTTCATACATCTGCTCAACAAATGATGCCTCTATTGATCTTAGATATGAGCTATGCTTGTCATCTGTCCATGCTGAGTCCAAAGAGCCGTCCATCTCTGTAACCTGCACTACAAAAAGTTCAGTACATATAGATATTTCAATAGCTTCAAAATAATAAATAACTCGGTTTGCTTCCTTATCTTCTTCCTAAGAGAATTGAGTTCTATGCTTTTGTGACTTAGGTACTTAAACAATTATAAAACATGAACAAAATCCTTATTAAGAACAATAAACTAAAATGTTCTCAAGCTAAAGCATGTACCATGTGCCTCAAAAATGAATCACTAATTTTTTTTTATGTCAACAATGCATTGACTTTCCGCATAATCCTCAACAAGGCAGGAGTGGGCTTTGCTGATAACCAAACCATGTTTTGTTGACCTTTAGTTCTTGATGTTTTAGATTCACATAGGCTCCAGTCATATGGAAGAGTGCTTTTCAAAATATTTTAGTGGGTGTTGCTGAGAGTTTTTAGAAGCTTTTTTAAGCAGGGAGTCGTACAGATTCTATAATAATTAACAAAGTTAAAATTTTAATCTTCAAAATTTGAAGAATATGGTAGTCTGGTGATTATTTTTTATCAACAAGGAATGATATATCTACAATTATATAGCTAAATCTAAAAAACTTATTGGTGAATGACATGTGACACTAAAATTTTAAGCAGATAAGGGAAACTTTTAGCACCACCCAAAGACATCCCCTTAAATTTAAAATCTAAAGTTAAACAGTAGGAGCTCCTATTTTCTTGCACGGGATTCTAAATTATCCTGTAGCACAATTTTCCCCTCATCATAGGACCTCCTACTCCACAAAACTAATTCTTGTAAAAGCTCCATAAAACCCCTCAACATCCATTTAGGTTTCGTCATCCGCCCTATACCTCTTCATTTTATTCATTAGGGTCTTCTAAGCCTAGCAACATCTCTCCAACTCAAACCAGCCTTCCATTTACGCCCTACATCATTTGACACATTTTCATCATAGGCTGAATACGTATTTGAACCATGTTGAATTTTTTGCCTCATGTTTATTTATTTATCTTTTAACAGCTGACGCTGAATTCATACCAGAGAGTTTTTAAGCCAATTTTAGATGGTAGCAGTGTCTTACAAGAGTAGGGCAAAACCAAACCTTAATCAGGCAAAAGCTAGCCTTGCAAACACTCCTGAATTTCAGTATGCACTTGTATTCCTCAATCTTACATAAAATCAACGAGCTGGTCTATCTCAAGAACAAACACAGCAGTGGTAGCTCTGACAGAGGATAGGATAATCCGGTTATGTGAAATGGATAAAATTGTCTAGTTATCTTTTGCACTACGAATTTTTCTTACCTCTGCTTCAACCTTAGTCAGTTCAAGCAGGACTTAGTTCACTTATCAGCCAAGGGGAAAGGTCAAATCATCAAATTATGTCTTAGGGATAACCACTCTAATCTCTTATGAGAGTGGATTTTTTTATTTCTATGTACAGGTCCAAAATCTTCAAATTGTAATGTCAAATATTGTATATAATATTAGGTTTTATATCCATTTCAGCACTCATATTTTTAGGATGTTTTGAGGGCCATTTTAGCCATTTCTCGGTCTTCTTTCAATTTGGGTGTAATTATTATGTTTTCTCATTTATACCTTTGAATTCATGTCCTTTCTGCTATGATATATATTTTATTATTCCTATCTTAGACATTTCAGCATTTGAAGATACATCCCGACTGTCTAAAACTGCTCAGGCTCGTACCATCCAAAACCAACTTTTTTTCCTTACCCAATCATCAAAGACAAAAATAACATCCTTTTAAACATTTATGTATTATTCTATTTTTCTATTATCTTTTCTTATCTTACATACTATCGTTAAAATCTGTATCCTTTTAAACATTTATGTATTATTCTATCGGTAAACTTTGATTTCTGTATCCTATCTTCTTCTCATGTTCCACTTTAAATTCCTCATTATTTTATTAAAACCACTTTCTCTTCATATATATCCGATAGCCTATAAAATTGTTTCTAGTGCATACCTGAACAACCTTAAACCCAGCCAAAGCAAAGACACTGAACTAAATAAAAAAGAAATAAGGATTCCAACTAAGCGAACAAGATCACTGGCCTAACTAGTGAAGGGTTCTGTGGAAGGATTATTTAGCATTGCAATGAATGTGAAACAACAGAGATGATGAGGAATCCAGGTGCTTCGACCGAAGAAATATGAATACCCAATTATATGGAAGAATCAAGAGAAGGTAGGCAAATGTGAACTCCAGCATAATAATGAATGAATGTACATAGTTCTTGTTGGACTAATTTTCAAAAGTTGTTTTGTGAGATTATCTACCCAATTGTGTTGCTGAAGAAAAGCAATCATTCCTTGGACTTGAACTTCACTGTCATGCACGCCTCTAAATTGGAACCAAAGTCTACTTTCTCCTAACGAACATTCAAACTGTGTTTCTTGTTTAAGGTACTTAAGTAGTATATTTATTAACTTAAATGTGGTCATTGATTATATAATCATTATTTCATTTCTTATCATCGTTATTTCATTTCTAGGTTAACTTTCAGGAAAGAAAAAAAAATCCAAAACCTTCAGAGTTTAGGAAATGATACCTCCAAAAAAATGAAAAAAAAAAAGAATGTATATATAGTCTATGAAATAGGATATAAAATCAGCGTAACACCGGCGCTTGGGTACGTCAGGACACCAGGACGAGTTTCCGGGGCGGGGGGACAAAGGGCCTCAATTTCGGGACGGCGGGGGGCGGGGGGCGGGGGGGCGAGGGGG
>MU217095.1:245760-270072 GCA_018584345.1 Thuja plicata | reverse complement strand
ATATATATATATATATATGCAGCAGCAAATAAGTTCAAACACCACTATGCTAATAGTAAAGCAACATAGCAAAATACACCACCATAAAACAACCTTTTGGCCTTTTTAGTGGTCTCTTTTAGGGTTGGAGAGTGGAATAGACCACATTAGGCAAAAAAACACTTTTAAAAAGTCAAAAAATATTGTTTTGAGCCCAAAGTTGGCCTGGGTTCTGCTGCTGGGCAACAAATTCACTCCAAATTCACCCAAAGTCTGCCCGGGTCCCTTTGACAGACTTTGGCCGAATTTGGGGCTTTGTGGCCGAATTTGACAGGGACCAGACTCTGCACCGAATCGAACCCAACTTTGAGGGTTGCAGGAACAAAACTGGTAACATAGGATTAAGCCCAACGGCTTTTGTTGGTCAAAATTCAACACAAACACCAATGATAGTACACTAACAACTTATAGCCTTAACTGCAGTTAAATAACATTAATGATAATCAGACAGCAATGAAAGAAGTCAAAATTAATTCAACAACATGCCTTGTCAATGTTGCAACTGAAAACGTCAACTTTAACAGTTCTTGTGCACAAAATACAGTCACCGGGTAACTGACATTATAAAATGTCATGCTATTGACTACTTGGCATTAACAACTCTAATCCCACGTTGCAGATCTTGTTCTATGTTGTCCTTCATCTCTGAGTAATAGAAACAAATTTCTTGTCAAGTTGTCAATGTTGCAACTGAAAACATCAACTTTAACAGTTCTTGTGCACAAAATACAGTCACCGGGTAACTGCCATTATAACATGTCATGCTATTGACTACTTGGCATTAACTACTCTAATCCCACGTTGCAGATCTTGTTCTATTTTGTCCTTCATCTCTGAGTAAGAGAAACAAATTTCTTGTCAAGGGAAATGATCTAAATCCACTTCCACACAAATGCAAATATATGTTGCCATTATTTATTAATGTTCACCAAACAACTGATGCCAACAGGCTGACCTAACTACCATTAAAAATAGTTCCAAAAAAAAAACCACTATTTGTACAAAAAATTATGATGTCATGCATATCTTATAGTGGTGTCATCATGCTGATAAAATGAGATATTGCTGATGTCAAAATGTATTTAGTGATGCTCAGAATTAATACAAATATTATTTTGATGTAGAAAAAAGTTGACCAAATTCTAGGATGCCGGTTTGGGTTTCGGTTCGGGTTCGAGTTCGAGTTCGAGTTCAAAGGACCAATTCACCGGTACAGCAAAATTTTAAAAAGGGGTTTGGGTTCAGGTTCGTTAGTACAAAAATATGTAATATATATATATATATATAGAAGCATGAGTTAAGATTAGAATGTCACATAGTATCATAAAAACATTTAAACAACAAAAACACTTGTAATCATAGCATCATGAATCATGATCATACCATCATATACTTCAAGTTCAAGTTCAACATCAAAGATTCAAATTCAAAACATTAAAATTAAATCATAACATCAGTTCAAGTATCATTGCTTAAAAGTCCAACTAATAGATTAATAATTTATTGATATTCTTCTTCTTCATCATCATCATCATCTTCTATATGGAGCCTAATAAGACTCGAAGGTTAATTTTTCCCCACTTTTATCAGTGCAGTTTCCACCCCAAATTATTAAATGGGGGTTTGGGGGCAAAACCCCCAAGACGGGGTCACTGGGCAAAAATTCGGCGAAGTTTGTTCCAAGTTCATCATTTTCCGGCAAGTTCGCCAGCGTCCAAACTTATTGCTGGGTGGTTCGAACTTGGTCATGTGGACCGGACCCTACCTGGACCCACAAACAGACCGGACCCGGACCACGGACCAGTTCGAACGTGGCCTGGTCCGGGGGCCCCTAGGGGCGAACTTGACTTCCTAGACCAAAATTATTAAAAACATTACAAGTTGACCAAAATGAGATATTGCTCAATCGGCAACTATGATATTCAATCTCTCTCATGTCAAGCATTTATATTTACGACCCTCAGAACAAAATGAATTATGGGTAGCAATAAGCTACTATTACTAATCATCAGATTTAAAAATTACTTACTTTTAATTTTCTAATAATTCTAGTATACTTCTTATTGCTTTACATGTCAGCAAGGATGGTGTCTTGAGATCAAATATGAGAAATCAGCTTAGAATTTAGTTCACCAATACTTTAGTTGATTATGAGAGTGGGCACTAAAACAACAACTAAACATTCAGTCACCAAAATGTATCAACAGTTTGGATATTGAAACAATTCCTAGCAGATACTAAATCTGGCTAGAAAGCATAAAATTTGTAAGTAATACTATCTCATCCCATTGCAGATAATTTTTCATAGCTTCCATGGCTTCTAAACTTTTGATTCCTTGAACATTGAATTAAAATCTCTTGAAGAGCTTTTCTCGTTATCTCTTCACTGGACAATTTTACCCTACTACCTTCTTCCTCTTGCTCAAGAATTTGTCTGCCAACTGTGATTTCCAATATCCCAAGGAAATATAATTATAAGAATCCCCTTGTCATCCAGCTTCGCATCTGTTTCTTCCCTGTGCAGACCTGGCTTCCACAAACCTTTTTGAAGAATGCAGGTGTACATGGTTTTATGCAGTGTTGTTTCAAATCTTTGTCCGGAATTCTCCTCCACATCTCTATTAGATTTAATGTGACAAATCACGATAAACAATTAACTGGCCAGGATCTGAAAAAAATCTGAAATTAAAATGAAATCAGGAAATTAAAAAAGTAATCAAGAGTTCATAATTTAATGAAAACGGAACAAAATCCATATATAAAAAAATTGAGGGAGACTGTACAAATGAAATTGAAATTTTCACAATCAGTCACAATTACTAATCACACATTTCTAGAAAAAATAACACTTTTGTAAATTTCAGGCATGGTATCGTGATTTTGGTGATTAATCAAAACAAATTAACAACAAAATACCACACAGGCAAAATACGTCACACAATACTAAATAACTCCAACAGGAGCAGATCCCATTGTAAGCTCAACATAAACATCCATAGAATAATAACTTCAAGGAAAAAGAAAAAATAAAGTTCATAAAAAGTTATCGCTTGATAAAACAAAACAAAACAAAAAAAAAACAGCAAGGAACACAAATTAAACAAGAAGCTGTCTGGGACCCTTGAAACTCTGGTTTTTCAACTATGGGAATACTTGACGTATACATAAAGGTGTTTTTTGGGTTGTCTCCACGCAAGACACCAAATTGTAATATGAGTTTCTCTTCTACAAGCATTGCCTCATTGTTCAAGAAGATGTACGACCCATAACTCCCTACAGGTTTCAACATGTGACCTCTAATATGGAGTATACATGCCTTCACCAGCAAGTCAATTCCAACCGTACACATCAATTTAACTTTGCATTGCAACAATGGGACTCGACCGATTAGAGGATTGGAAAACGTTCTGGAGGGATATGCTTGAAGGAAATGTCTACATAAACAGCTTGGAAATGAAATTAGTATTTTTATGATGTAAGAAAGCTTCCAATTTGGATACCCATTTCTGATTATACGATTTTATATTATCCTTTGTTTTATACCCTTTTCTAATAATTTGTTAGCTCTTCCCATGTACCAATTAGGACTTGAACCTGGGACCTCCCATTGGCAGTTGGATTGCCCTACAACTTAACTTCTAGCCCTCTTTATTTCAAAATGCGTATTGTTTCCAACACCCCTCCTCAAGTCACATTTCTATGCTTGGATCTCACGGCTCAGCTCCAATAAAGTGTGTTAGTTCTATGGACTAGCTAGGACTTGAACCTGGGATCTCCCATATATTATTAAATTGCGCTAACATTAATTTACTAGCCCTGTTTTGAAAGTGGATTTTATCCAACAAATTTAATTATCTTCAAACCATGGATTAATGTTTCCATTTCTACCTAATTATCAGAAAGTTTCCTCCATCTTTCTAAAAAAATTTAAGTTGAAAAACAGATAACTTTTAGGAGTTAATTATCTAAATTTGTTTTTGCATCAAGTTGTCTCTTAGATACTGGCATTGTGTTTCGACTAAAATTTCTTCAAAGCAAATGAAACACTTAACCTTAGAATTGTTATTGGGCAGGAAGAATATTGCAAAGTTAACTGGGGCAATAATTGGTTACCTAAACTCCAAATGAGGAATAAATTTTAAAACGCCTACCTATGATTTCATAGTGACTTGAAGATGGTCATACTCTTGTCCTCGCTCTAATACTCAACCAATATGATTATACATCATTTCCCCTGTAGTGCTGGTATAGGCTTACTTGCAAGTTGCATGCTATCCCTCTTCCTTCATCGATTGTTTGCCAAATGTTGCAGGAGCAATGTGGCTGAACCATACGATGACTCAAGGTTAATTTTCTTCACCAATATATCTGTAGTATCTACCAAATATATAGGCAGTCTGTAGAAGTCTCACTCTGCAAGTGGGGTACAATTGTTGAACAAATGTATCAAAGGTTTCATATCTTCCCAGTGAGACTTAAACCTTCCCCATCCTGATATAAAATCACAACTTGGACACAATGCAAAAAATGTTTCACTTTGTAATGTAATTTTGGTTCTATAATTTTGCTACAAACTAAGGAATTAAAAGTATTTAGAATACTTTTTCTTAAATCACCATAATAGATCATGATTCATAACAACAAACAACTATAGCAGTACGCCAAATCATATCTGGATGATCATTAAAACCTAATGTCAAAGGCAGTAATTGTTGAAAATTGGGAGGCCGCAAAATTTATTCAAAGTTCAACTCGATTCTGCAATTAAACAGAAAATCAATGATTGGTGATGAAACAATATTCACTCGTCAATGATAAAATATGTGACCAATATGCTTGGTAGGAAGGAAATCAGACTTAAATTAATTCCTGCAGAGAGAATAGTAGAAAAGCCTCAAGTTATTAAGGTTATGGGCGTCAAAAGGCAATATCTAGGGGCGTACATGGAATGAAAAAGCAAACAGTATGGATCTTGGCTTCAAAGAGCAATCGTCATAGAATCAGAAAAGCTATAAGTACAATTTCGTTACATCTCTGTGAAAAACACTAATTGGCCCATCCTACCTAAACATTCGTTACAGTTAGGTGTGCCATAAGTTAGATATTCTATAACCCACAAACATAATTATACCATCGTCCTTGTTGGATAACACTTCACCCCATTTATATGGTGTGCCATAAGTTAGATATTCTATAACCCACAAACATAATTATACCATCGTCCTTGCTGGATAACACTTCACACCATTTATATGCAATCAGTAAATTGTTCCTACGGTCTTATAATTAAACCGCACTCAGTGTAAACGGATTGGCAACTTCAAGCTTCCAAAAAAACTTGGTCATGAGATCAAAGCTCCGTAATCTACAATTTGAAGAATTGCAAGGTAAATGGAAAGAAAAGTGTAGGTTTTTAAAAGAGGTGTGTCTCAAACACCAAATTAATGTATCAAAACCACCCTTACCTGATAGCTTAAAAATTCCAAATTGTTTCTGCAGACAATAAAGGAGAAGGTTCAAGTTGCATTTAAAACCCACGTGTACATCTCTGTAAATATGGGTGCAGGGTAACAGAAGCGCATTTTTTTGTAGTCCTTTGATTTGCTTAAACCAATCTACTAAATTAGGGTAAATTTCCCAAAATCGTAAATTTCCAGATAAATGATTTGTGACTATTAAATCCCCTTAAACTCAATATAGTACAGATTCATCGGGGTGCAGGGTAACAGAAGCGCAATTTTTTGTAGTCCTTTGATTTGCTTAAACCAATCTACTAAATTAGGGTAAATTTCCTAAAATCGTAAATTTCCAGATAAATGATTTGTGACTACAAAATCCCCTTAAACTCAATATAGTACAGATTCATTGAATTTTAAAATATAAATAGCCAGTAAAACAAACAGAATTAGGTGGGTTAAAACTCGTTTACCGAATCACTGGTAGAGTCGTGGGCAGGACAATCCTTTCCAGTGGGTGAATTAGTTCTCCACACCGATCCCACAGAAGACTCTCCCTCCCCTTCTTCCTCCCCCGCTATGCGCTCTCCGTTTCCCTCTTTCTCCTCCTCCTCTCCGTCCTCTTCTTCCTCTTTAACTTCATGGCCTGATATAGCTGAAGTATTTCTATCATCTGAATCAGCACAGCATGCCTGGATTGCGCTTTCAACGTCAAATGCATTGTTCGCATCATTATCACGTTTCGAAACCATCTCTTTGCTAACAGTGATGTTGAATGGCTATGCACGATGTAAAACTGTTCAGCTCAAATGGTAAGGAAAAACCAGGGCAGATAGGTGTGCTTGAATTTTGCCGTGGAGTGCATGTTTCGGTGTTATATCACTTTCCAGTTTCCACTTGCGGCTCTCCCGAAAATATCTCCCGAAGGGAATTTGGATGGGGAGATATTTTACCCGGCTAAAAAGATGAAGGCATCTTTTATAAGATAAAACAATTAAAAATAATAATTAATGTCAATGGGCTCTTTGGTGAAGTGAAGTTAAATGGTTCACAAATAGTTCATTAGGGAGCAAGTCTTACCGATGAGGCTGGGATCGTGCCCCAGGCAAATTTGGCAGTGTGGATGCTCCTCAATCCTTGGCTTTAAGCTAAAAGAGGCCCACACGCGGCTATTATTTAAGCAATGAAAATAAGTTCTATTATTTAAGCAATGAAAATAAGTTAAGGGGGCTTAATATAAGCAGTAGTTGTTTATTGAAAAAACTTCATCTGTCTTCACAAATAAATTTCTCTCTCTTATTTGTTTCTAAATTTTCTCTTTTTCTTTTATCACCAAATTTTCTCTCCAATTTTTATAGTAAAAAATTAATATTAAAATGATTGTTTAAGAATTAGCTTCACAAATTACTCCTAAAAAAATTATAATTAAGTGTCCCATTGATAACCTCATGTTCCTATAGGGTTGCTTAAGTATGTTTTGTGCTTACAAATAAGCATAAAAGTGTCTCCATGTGATTTTTTAATTTGCACAAAAGCAGGCCTCGAATTTAACGGTCACCCTATCTATCATATGAATTTTTTTTATGATGATTTGGTAATTTTAATGTCTTTCATTTAAAAATATTAATTGTCATTCTTTTTGAATTTATGAATAATTTGATATTTTCTTTTAAATTTAAATATTTTATTAATATAGTTAGTAATACATATATTACATATGAAGACTATTTAACAAACATGGTAAATAAAAACCAAAAAACTCTGAAAATGTCTCTACTTAACATACGAAAAAATAAAAACCTTGTTCAAAGGACTTTTTACGAAAGCATATCTACTCTTGCGTCTTGAATTGGCTCTGCAAACCAGCTCTCACTATTAGCCCCCTGCCTCCTTTCGTTCATAGGGATAATCAAACCCCAGTCGGATCGTCTTTTTGCAGAATAAGGGATGAGAGGAGGACGGGGAAGGAAGCATTGGCAAATCGCTCGACAGGTTTTAGAGCTAGGGTTACAGCGCATCCTCCACCTCCAATAATAAGGGATTAACATAATCATCATCCTAAAGTAAACTCAAAGGTGGTAAGATGGCAAGGAAACCCTAGTCATCCTAGTAGCAGAGTGGAGAAAGAGGGTAGTGGATGGCAGGTTGTCAGAGGAAGAAAGGAGAGATGAGCCTTAAGCAAAAGCAGAAGAGTGGAGGATAATCATAAAATCATCACTGGTGTTGGTGCTCAAATCGACAGATTGGACTTCTAACAGATTTCGCTTATCCAATGAAGATAGATACAATCGATTTGCCAACGAACGAGGTTTCAACAACCTCCTACAATTCTGATTCCACAGAACCAAGGCTGGTGGGCCTGCACTTTAAAACTTGTCTTCAAAGTCTTCTAGAGGTTTCCTATAACGGATAACTGATAACTTCAACTCCTGCTTCTCAATGTGTTAATAAGATCACAAAACTGAAAATATATGTGTTAATGAAATGTAATGTATTTAATATTGCTTGATATGATTGAAATATGAACTGAATTAGATAAAATAAAAGAGTAATTCAAAAACTTGAAACAATGAAACCTAATACCAATTTCAATTAACGAGAAAGACAGTGCTTTATTTCAATAATGGGTAAACAGAGTCGATAATTCTTCAATCCTACGTTCAACTTCAGAGACAGCTTTGAAAATGAAAGCTTATCACCTTAAAGGCGTTATGATATGCAAATATAACTAAAAAAGTTTAAAAGTATTTCAATTTAATACTATTTCTCAGATGACAGACTAATTGATCAATATTTTAATCAATAAGATTTTAACCATGCGAAAATGAGAAAGAAATAATTGAATATACAAAACATAAACTTAAATTTGAAATATGTGCAAATCAAAACTATCACTTTAAAGAATGTCAATTTGTTTATATGAAGGACTGATTGTAAAGGAAGAGAAAGAACGATTGCAAAATTGAAATAAATACCAACTTATCTTTGCTCGTTAAGAAGGCGTATATCAAATTTCTTGCATACAATGTTTGAAATTTGAAACTATTCTTTTACTCCATCATTAGTCATCATGTATCATTCAATGTTATTCTTCCGTCCTTTTTGCAGATTTACGAATGAATATAAATATAAAAATGAAAGGTTGCACTGGATCATCACACCTTTTTGTTGTAAACTAACCTATAACTAACAATTTTTTAAACTACATTTACAAATCTCTCATCATGTTTGATTACATCTATCAACCATTCGGTTGGAAAACTACACAAACTTCCAAACCGATTCATTTATTATAAAAACCCTCCTTGGATGCATTTAGAAATCGATGGCTTTGATGAGGTCTTCATTTACAACAGCTGTGGTGTTTCATTATTCCTTGACCACCCATGTTTATCATGCTTGCACGTGGCCATTTGTCCCAATGATGAGGAGTATGGATCCTCTTTTAAGCCATGTTCACTACTTTGTTCTCTATCACCTCTTAATGACTGCATATTTAGTTGATAGGCATATGATATTCTGACTGATTTATATACTTCATGAGTATTGTATAGAATGCATCCTTTGTTGAAGTTATCAGCAAGTTCAAATATACAGCAAGGATCATCGTATCAATGATGTTATCCTTTCCAATATATCTGCATATAGCATTGGAGTCTATCTGTCATGAAGTGCTGCACTAAACTTCATTGAATATTGTTGATGTTGGTGGAAAAGAATATATGCAAACTGTATTTGTAGGCAACCACCATGCTATGGAGGCATTCATGCTGTTTGGGATATGCGGATATGTCATTCTTGCTGCTGAAGCATCGGAATTACTTGTAGACTGCACACGTCTTCCAACTACTTGTAACTATCTTTGCATTTACTGACAAAAGTATCTTTGATACATGGCATTTTGGAATGTACAAGGCCCATTGTATGTGCTGATGAAGATGGCGGCTAATTTGCAAATGGTGTGGCGTTTTCTACTATTTTTATGGTGCAATGAACTGATTTTGTATTACATTTATAACACGTGCTTCCCACAATGCTACTTGGTGGAAGATGAGGCTGTCGCTATTCAAAATACTGGTATCGACTTCAAAAGATGTCACCATTTTGATTATCATGGAAACAGATACTATGTGAGCATCATCTTCCAAACTATATATCCATCTAGTTATTGTCACATAAAGGAGTCGATCCACCATGTGGGCCATGGCGTGGTGTTTACTGATGAATATATCTGTTGTTTGCATCGCCCATTGTCGTTTATGGTTGGTGAGGGCGGCAGCCAAGTTGAGGGAGATGTTTTAAATACTTTGTCGACTGATGTTTATAGCGACCAGCGTGCTATGGAGGTGTTGCTGCTGTCATTTTGTGACTTCTCTGTAGATAGTTGTCGACGAATTTTGATTGCCATGTTCACCACCTTTGCAACACTCACAATAATAATCATATTATTAAATATTAAAGTAATAGTCAAAGTATATTTATAATTATTAAACTATCTATAAATTCATTTAAAAATTAATAGATAGAAGTTAAGATTCAAATATTAATATTAATCAATTATAAAGAAATTGAAATTGACTAAATTAACAACATAATCCTTTATATAACTATACACCTTTATGACATAAGTAGTTAATTTTTCTTCGTGATAACTACTTTCGTTTTGATAAAGAAACTTTGCTCGATTGAAAGTAACAATAATAATAAATAATATACCATTAATGAAATATATCTTTCTTTATAACAAATGGCATGACATCATATATTAATTAAGCAAATCAAGAATATAACTTTCTTTCAAGATTAAAAACATATACTAATATCATAAAAGAAGAATAAGAATCTAAATTTTTATAGATTATATATGATATTATGAATGTTTTCAATATTAACATAGTATTAATATAATATTACCTCTTTTAAAACAACGACATCGTTTATTCAAATTCCTTCTTATATTCATAAGCATAACACTTTTGAAAATATATATATATTTACTAACTTCCTTTTCAATATTATTATTACACCAAAAATAATGACAAACCTAGACATTATATAAGAATTAGAGTATATCATATATGTGAAAAGGAGATATCATTCATCATAGTTTCCAATCACTATAACACATTGTAATTTTTAAATCATAATCATAAATAACAATATCATTTTATCTCATGAAAGAAATAATCATTCAAATTCATGGAAGTTTGATTAAACCAATATTAACCTCCTCAAAAACATTAATAGATTGCTATGAAGAACATGATTAAGTCAAATGTATAATCCTCCACATAATATATTTTATCTTTTGCTTCTATAACCAATATGGATTAGAGATTTGTGATGTAATAGTAAAATATGCAGAATTCCATGTAATTCCATTGGGATTTAGATGAAAGCATCATATAGGACTTCAAAAGCATTTTAATTGTAATTACATCATGTTGTTAAGGAGAGAAAGTTACAAGATCAGATGCTTAAATTTCTTCATCAAAAAAGAGTCTTAAGAAAATGATTCAAGGCAAAAGAGGATTTCAAAATATTAAACCACAAGACATATGAAAGTGAATGATAGTATTTCGATAAGAGAAAGATGGTAAACAATAGAATCTATAAAAGACAAGTAAGTATGTGTAAATAGATACTTCCCTAAACAAGAATGGATGTAAGTCACTTTGTCGACATGGGTTCCACCAACTGGCTCCCTCGGCTAGAACATATAGGTCATTCTCATCACCAACAAAACCCCTAGGTTTGCTATGAGGGCAAATCAACTAAAGTTAGGGCATCAGGCTGAACCTCCTCAAAAAATCTTAGGCCCTAACTCTCTGATTCCTCCTCCCAAATCATCATCAAGAGCACCTATGTCTCTGCTAAAAATAAAATTGCCGCAACAACCTTTAGGTACACAAGTCCTTCAGAAATTCCCGATGGCAAAATAAGGAAAAAAGACCCTTCCCTCTCCCAAGATCATCTTTCAATAATCCATTTACTCAAAACCCTAAACCCATGATCAAAGAGGATAATCGCAGCAAGGTGGTTATAAAAGATTCCTTCACTGATGGTATGTGGGATTACTGTAAAAATTATGGCTTATTTGCTAAATGGACTGGTTATGGGTTGTCGATGGGTGACATTGTTCAGTGGTTTGAGGAGAGCTTCACAGGCCAGGTAAGTATATTTTTTCTTCCCAAAGATTTCCTTTTCATTGATTGCAAGGATGTCAACTTAAAGAAAAAAAATAGTGGGCAATCATTTGTATCTTAATGGATACAGTATTAAGTTTATAGACTAGAAACCTAATTTCAATCCTGCGGACTTTTATGGTTTTAAAACTGCTAAATGGATTAATATACTAAATCTTCCTGTGGAGTTATTGCATAGCAAACTTATGCAAATAGGTGATTTTTTGGGAGGTTTGGAAAAAAAATTAAACTCCCCATTTTTTTTTTTGGTAGGCAAAGGTCGAAGCCAAGATAATTTTATTGATCATAAAGTTAAATACAAAGATCTTCATTCACTTCGGGAACTGGTAGGAAAGAACGGAGAAGAAAATCTGCAATCTTGCCTGGAACTAAGTCCAGATCATACAAAGTATTTCAAGGGCATACCCCTTATTAGAGATTTAAAATCACTTCTATAAAATCTATTACAATCTTTCCATAATCTTCTCAAAAGAGTGCTGTCTTTGAAAATCTATTACAACCTTTCCATAATCTTCTCAGAAAAAGTCCTTGGTTTTCATGTCCTTGTTGTACCTACATAACCCAAATCTGCACCAACTATACTTCTACCAACATAGTTAACATAAAAATTACCAACTTTTAATCATAAGAGTAAAGAAGAAGAAATACTAGAGCCTTGATTCATAGCAAGATAAAACTAATAAAGGGACTAAAAAACTATCCACCCCTATAAATCAATATGTTAATGAATATATAACATACAAGATAAATAGGTGTTCATGAATCCATATATATCTTCTATTTATATATTGATCAACATTATTAATATGTAGATGTGGATAGAGATTTAGTGATTCCAATAATTCCGAAGGGTATAATCTAAAAAGCCTCTTTACATTCATATTATTATTTAAAATTTTAAATAGATACTATGTTCAGGGGTATAATGGAATTACCCCAAAATAAAATTTGGTCGGAATAATCCTAGAAGTTCATAATTTGATCAATATTGTTAAATATTGTTATGTAATTCCAAATGAATTTAAGATTAAACTTTTTCATTTAAAGCAGACCAATGTTTCCTAACATCGTAGATAAGAGGAAAGTTCATTTCGTAATGTTGCTCCTTTGCAGATAACATCCCATATGTGAAGTAGGAAACAAACTTCAAACAAGTAAAGAAAAAGGTATCCCAACTATAATACTATTTACAAAAATTGAAATGTGTAAAGTAAATTTCAACGCCTTCAGCCAAAGATTACAATCCTTTTACTTAGTGATGTTACTTAAAAGTGAAACAAGAGAAGGAGATATTTAGGATCTTTAATACTCATGGTGGAAAGATTACTCGTGCCTGAACTAAGAACCATCCACATCTAAACATCAATAATTTGGTAAGTATATACATAAAAGGATATATATGTGTTCATAAGTATAATATCAATCTTCTATCTATATAACAAACCATTTTATTAATCCATAGATGTTGACAGAGATTAGTTAAGTTTAGCTAAAGACAAGTCTGATGGATAAAATTCAAGATACTTATTTCCAGCAGAAGAAAATAAATCCCAAAAAAGCATCTATATTACTGCTATAAACAAGAAATTCATAAAATAACCTCCATCCAAGTTTGTAAGTAGTTAGACACACATTCTAGGTATTGGATTTTAAATGGTTTGAGCAAAATTAAAAAAGGAGCCAATTTAAGAAAAGGACTGAAGCAGGGATTTTGAAGAGGTGAGTCCTCCTCTTTTATGATCTTGTAGATTTTCCTAAGTCATACTATTTCCAGCTTCCTCAGTTTCAGACTCACTGAAACCATCCCTATCTGTATTCTCAACATCATCCTCCCTAATGAAAACTTCAAGCCACTCTTCCTCCACGGGAAAACGAAC
Source organism: Thuja plicata (assembly GCA_018584345.1). Taxonomy (NCBI): domain Eukaryota; kingdom Viridiplantae; phylum Streptophyta; class Pinopsida; order Cupressales; family Cupressaceae; genus Thuja; species Thuja plicata. The sequence continues at coordinate 256,494 of MU217095.1, read as the reverse complement.
ATGAAGAAAAACAAAAAGGAAGTCCAGATTTCTCCTGATGGTAGGAGTGGTTTCAATAAAGGAATCTAGGTCCTCAGAGGCAAAGACTGGATAATAAGGTACATGTACTCCACTGATTGTGGGGCTGTCATAGAATCTTGGTTTTGGTATAGTCAAATCTGATTTGATATTTTGGATCACTTTCCCCAGATTATGCAGATATTGTCGCTTGAAAATCCTTCTACACAACATCCAATGTCTTTTTTCATTGGGTCTACTTGAAGGGTTGATGCAATAAACATTGCAGGAATGTCAGAGTTGACCCTGAAGCAATCGGTATTGGTAATAAATTCATTGCCCAGGATTTTAAAAATTGCGCGGAGGACCAAGTTGTGGGTTGATAACATAATTGCCTTTAGATGATTAATGGTGATTTAACCATCAAAGTCAATCTGGACCTTAGAGCTAGTAATTTTAATGGTATTTGAAATACCTGAGAGGGGATGGATTGTCTAGGGTGGATGGAGAAAGAGATCAGGATTATGGTTACTTATAGCTTTTAAAAACCATTCGGTTCTCAAGGAGGAGGGCAATCATTGGTAACTAAATAGTCGTTTGATTAACCAAAGAGGCTATAAAACTTACGTAATTTAACTAAGAAATAAATGGTTAGTAACTAAAGCAACCTCATTAAATCATTACTAAATCCTATCAAAGGTAAACTAAGAAGATACCTATCAATTTGAGGAGCAACTTGGATCTAAGTAATATGTGTGCTACGATACTACATCCTAGAGCTTGCTCTTATGTAAAACTTAAAAGGTTCTTAAAATGTTTTTGATAAATGGGGTAAAGGAGGAGGGACGAAGCTTGATGGGTCCGTAATTAACACTCTGAAGAAAACAGAAAGGCACTATTCACATATTATTAAAGGGGGAGCCGATATGTCATAGTATATAAGGGTAATGATTTCTTTGTCATATATTACATCCCTATGTGTTATAATAGTTTCCAAGTTTTGAAGGAATACAAGCATATGAAATTAGGTTGTTGTTTATTTAACTATAAAGTAATGTAGAAAAGAAACAGATCTTTCTCATAAGACATTACCAATAATTATTCGTGAGTCTTAATATTATCTTCTTACTTCCTGAAAAAAGATAGCTATCTACAATAGAAACTTATTTTATAATAGAAGCTATATATTCTTCTATTAAATAAAGATAATTGTATATGCAGCAAATTTTTTTAGGTTAGCTACTATATCCGTAATAAGCAAAAAAGATCATCCTAGCAGCTATATGTCTATAATGTAAGGGAGTAGATACAGAGCTACTAATAATGTTACGGTGAGGACGTGTAAAGGCCTACAAATACTTCATTATTTAAACCTATCACCATGCTTAAATAAATCCCCTTACTATTTACACTTGATTATAATCAGTTCATCAGAGTCATCATTATCTCCTTCGATTTCAATTTCGGGCATCTTCACTTTTTCCTTAGCTTCGCTCTGGTTCATTTTCTGCCAACTATTTTTGGTGATTATTGGTGCAATGACCTGGATATTGTCGAGATTCGCATTCTCCATGGAGGCCTGAACCTAATATCCTTCTTCTTGTAGATATTTACAAAACCACACAGTATCAGATGATGGAATGACCCTTAGCCATTTCAATAAAAAGTGGATATTTCATTCCACTGAACCCAGTTATCGTTGAAACCATCTTTATTTCGGAGGAACATGATAGGGAGTTGCAGTGTAATCTTATCCTTTATCATGCTACCAATTGTTGCTCTCATATATACCTCAGGGAGAGGAATTTCCATATTCTCATCCACATTGAATACTACTTTCTCCAGACCTAGCAAGATCTCCTCAGAGAAAACTTTTTTACTAAGTGTAACAATGTCAGTTTTAGGGATTTTAGCAAGAAATAAGCATGCTATAAACATACCCACAATTTCTCCATTTGTACGTAGAGTAAATTCAAAATCATACTTATCTTCCTTAAAAATCATCTCAGTGGCTCTCCTAACAAGATCACCCAATGGTAAGAGGATGTGATTCCATTGTTCTGGCTGGATACTTCCTCTAAATGTCATCTTCATGTTTCCCACAACATGAAAAACCACTATCTTAGTCTCCATAATCTGCGAAAATATTGAAAGATAAAAGATTTGCTCGGCTGTCTATTAGTAAAAGCTCAAAACTGCAGCTACCTATAAAACTTCTCCGGAAGTTTCTGGAGAAATCTACTCCACCTTTCTAGTTTAGAGACTCTGGAAATGATGAAAAGGTAGCTCTAATTAGGGTTAAGTTGTCATTATAATCACATCGTGTCAAGTAATAATGTATTTAGGTTGAGAGTTATGGGCTCCACGGGTTTATAGAGTAATGACGAGGAAGACTCGCCCCAAAATTAGGAGCTTTTAAAGCTATAATGGATTTTAAAAGATATGGTGAAATATCTTGGATCTGCCTAAGTGTCCTAGCCCAAGCTTGGGTACAAAATTTATGTGGTTAGTCTAAAGTCTTGTTTTTCCTATTTTGTTAACAAATTAACCTAAAAGGCAAAAAACTCAAAGGAAGGATGTATTGTTATGAACGAAAGATAAGGTATTTAAAAGGTAGTTAATTTGATCTTTCAGCTAGGGTACAACCCTACAAATTGAGACTAGGTTTAAGAAAAATTTCTTAATCCCAACTTAATATTGTGACCTCACGAGATAATTCTCAATAGCTTTATTAGCTAATTCATCTGCTCTGATATTTCCTTCCCTATATATGCGATTAATGGTAATGTTATCAAAAGACTGGCATAAGATCAAAGCTTTTGATAAGATTTAATTGAGTCTCCTATTAAAAAGAGAGCTTTTCTAAGGGCATTAATTATAATTGCAGAATTGCCTTCTATGGATAAGCTTTTTATGCCCAGCTTTTTACCTAGAACAAGACCTTCTACTAAGGCTTCCAATTATGCCCAGTTATTAGTTTATTTGCCTATGAACTTATTTATCTTTGCAATTTCCTTACCCTTAGAATCATGAATACAACATCCTATACTCACCAAGCCAGGATTACCATGTGAAGCTCCATCAAAATTGAGTTTAAACCAGCCACATATAGGTGGTTTTCATTTATAATTTATGCATTTTTGAGATGACGAAGGACCCCCGGAGCCAATGAATGGAGGGATCTTGAGACCAATCCATCTATTCCTCATTTTTTCATCCTAATAAGACATAACCATATTCTTTTTGTTATTGCTCATAATTCTATTATTGGTAAATTCAATGATAGAGCTTTCTCTAGTTTAGAGGCTTCTTCAGTCCTTCAATAGGCTTCATCTCTTTTCAAAGAGGGATTTTTCCAATTGGGTTTTCTCCTTTGCTCCTCTTTACAAAGATTTTTTTGTACTTGGGTACCTCATCAAGCCTTGTTGTCGAGACCCATTTCCTACTTTCAGTAGTTGTTTCTAGGTTTTAGCTTCTCCCTAAGTTTATCTTAAGCGGGGGTGTTAGAGTTAAAAAGGTATTTTCACATATTAATTAAATCATTATTGATTTAATTATTAAATTCACCTTTCACTTACTAATTAAATCATTATTGATTTAATTATTAGTCACCTTTTTATCTCTAATTCACTTAAGCTAAACTTTAGGCATGCAATAATTGATTCTTTTATTAATTATCCATGCAACCTAGGTTTCTCCACCCTTCTTAGGGTTAACCTAGGTTTCTCCACCCTTCTTAGGGTTTTGATCTCCTTTATAAGGATTGATCACTTTGTAATTATTGAAACCCTCTCAGGAATTCTCTCAATTCCTTCTCTCAATGATATTTCATATTTCTTGGACATTTTGAGTTGTGTCTCCATTCTCTTCTTTGTGACAGGTTATTATGTTGTAGGTGATCTTGTCTTATGAATTCGATGAATTCTAACAAAAATTTGGTCATACATTCCTATACTGATCCATATACCAAACAATGTACACTATGCTAGTTTTCCAATTCTTAGCCAAATCTGCACTCTCACCTTCGGTATCATCAAAGTATAATAAGTAACCATCATAGTTGTGTATGGTTTCCATCAATGACAACATACAATCTAACAAGAATACTGTCTCTTTCCAAAAATCTCCCCATTTGGCATTTATGGAAACATTTAGCAAAAAATGACTAAGTGTCCAAACAAAATGTTAAATTGCCATACTCCAAAAAGTTTTCTCCCTAACTAAATATTGAGCTAGATCACTCATGTTTCACTCCTTATCTCTCCCCCTTTAACATCATTGGAAATGGTCTAAAATAAATCTAATTTATTCTACCAAAATTCTATATATCTCTAGTACATACAAGTGTACAACATATACTTATAAAAGTTTAAACACATCAGAGAAAGTGTTTCTCATAGCTACCAAATAAATATCCCAGCTCTTCCTCATGCTCTCCACAATTTGAATTTGTCTACTTAAGGCATATGCAAGCTTCCCTATAGATATAAGATCTGATACGTCAGGATGTAAATAGGTTTCCTCTGCCTCCTTTAGGCCATTGAGAAAAATCTCCAACTTTGATGTGATGGGGCTTTGTAGTTCACCAATCCTTCCCTTCACCGTATCCTTCTCAACAATAAGAGTTTTGATTTTATAACTCAAAGTTGTAACTTGGGCTGCACAACTAGAGGTTGGAGTTGACAAGGGATCATATGATCTTGATAATATTCCAACTCACCCCCACTCTCCCTTATGATCTTTCAACATTAGCAACATGTTTGGGATGACCAAGGCATGCTTTAAAGATGCGTCCACCTTCAAATAGAGCATCCTTCAAACTGTCTTATACCTATCCCCAAAGATGTTCTATCATGTGTAATAGAGTAATTCAATTCATCATATCTTTTCTTATTAAACTTATTCCTCACCTTTACCAAAGTTGAATCTTCCAAAGAAAAAAAGTGTGAATCTACTGCACTCAATAATTCTTCCAACTGACCTGATAGATAATCATTTTAATTTGTTTCATAGGTCGACATGATCTTGCTCAAACATTGAGATGGAAGAGTAAGAAACTTACCATATTTCCTATGTAAACTGAAGATTTGATTATTTTCTTTTCTATGAGACACCATAGCAATATTTATTAACTGTTCGGGGCTTAGAGCATCCAACTGAATTGGAACTTGAATAATTTGCATGTCCTCCAATTCAATGATGTCCTTTTCATCTATTGCCTGTGTAGTGTTTCTTGCCTTAGTCATCACAACTATATTATTAGAAACTTTTACCTCCACCACCTCATCAGTTTGATTTGTACCTTTTTATTTGTCTTTCTCCTTATCCTTTTGAGCTTCAACATATGTTTTCACATCATCAATTATCTGAACAACATTAACTTCTTCAACACTTTTCTTCTCCTCCTAGTCACATAATCATTTTCAGATAAAGTCATAGGAATATGTTGTCAAGTGGTATAATGAGTATAGCATACAAGTTTTCATTTATGACAACACTACTTATTGGCATGGTCACTTGGAGTACAATCCATTTTTGGATATTCTATTTGGAAAAATGACTAAGTCTAGGAAGCAGTTGACAGGGTACAATTGCACAATTTTGCCTGGCGAGCACAATATGTGAAGAATTAAGTCATGCGAGCTTAGAGGAATGTATTATGGGATGTAGTAGACCTTCAGTTAAGGTCACTTTTGGAGTTGACTAGAGAAAGTTACAACTTGATATGTTTACGCAGAGACAGTGTAGTAGTGTAACAGGGCAGATGAGTGGTCACGATGTTTAAGGGAGTAACACGTGGATTCAAGAAGTGCTACTTTGGATTTCGTTTGGGTTCTATCCTACCTTTGTTTATATATGATCGACAACTATGTATTTTCTTTTTGATTATGTATTAGACACATTTTATTATGTATTTGTCAGCCGACTAGAAAAGTTATGAGATCGAGATATATGTGAAGATGTTTTGAGATGCGAAGATATGTGTGGGAGATATAGATGCATTGTGATGTCAAAATCATATAGAGGATGTTGCGAGCTATAATTGGGACTACTTAAGCATAACATATGCTTGTACAATTTGTGTGTGTGATTTTTGTACCTGTTTAAGAAAGACACAACACTTCAATAGATCATTGCATTGGCTATAAAGGGGTTAGATGAGCATATAAAACCACTAATATCGACCTATTGCTTTCTAACTAAGAAGAGTGTGATTAATAACATAATAGCCCTCAGATTATGCTACTATCGGTGACATATATGACTTAGCATGAAAGAATTGAATTAAAAACAAGCTATTGATCATTAAGCAATACATCCTAGCTCTAAAAATGGAGATAATAACAATGCCTAAACATGAACTATGAAATGAAATGTGAGTCTATGTGTATTCTAACAGCATAACAATGCATTTTCAATATAACATAAGGGCTTATTTGCTCTCAAAAATGCCTTCTATTTATAGAAGAATGAGGAGAGAGAGGGGGGACAAGGTGCATTAATGAGTTGAAAATCTCATTAATGGTGTGTAAGAAGAAATAAATGCCAAAGGCATTTAATAGGCATGGGGGAGACATGGGCTTAAGAAATCTTCATTAATGAGGCATTAATAAGAGCCATAAAGAAGCATGGGAAGGGTGTAAGAGAGTGGCTTGAGAAAGTGGACTTGAGGAAGGAATCTTGAGATTCCTTGACTTTCTCAAGTGGGTGGAGTCCTTAATCATTCCCTAATGGAATGTGACAACATTAGGAGGTGGGTTTAGGATGAAATTAGGATTAGAATTAGATTAGCATTGGGGGATAGGTTGGGATGGGTTTGAACCCAGGGTAGAAGTGCTTGAGATATGTTAGGTTGGGGTTTAGGGGAATATAAATGAAATGAATTATTTGACATAATTCATTTAAATATATAGGATTTAATTATTTAAGCATTTTATTGCTTTTTAATAGTTAAGGGGACTATAGCCATTTTAATTAAATTAATTAGGCTAGGGGAATGGGTTCATTTGCAAGTGGGCAATTGATTTATGGGTTTTATTTAATTCCTTTATGATTAAATACTATAGCCATGTTTGAATTTGATTTGATTTAATTGGTTAGAATTGATTTGAATTGTATGGCTATAATAGTTAATATAATTCAGTGATAAAAATCACCTAGGACATTAAATTTGATTTAAAATGAATTATACCAAAGTAACATTGTCATGAAATAATTGGGGTTATGATTACACTTAGGGAAAATAGGGTCTATAGTCGGAATAGACCAAATCCAAGTGGTTACATTTGCCCCTCTTTGAATTGATGTGCGAGCAGTGCATTGATTCAAAGAAAGTTTTTGATTTTGACTTCAGAAAGATTGAGAATTTCATTCTTGGTTGTTGAACGAAATGTTGATGAGATCAGTCTCGCACTTGATTGAATTAAATTGATAGAATTGACTTTGAACTTGGTTGTCGTCCAAAGGTCAATAAAAGATCTTAAAGATACCAATTCTGAACTTGGTTGTCGTCCAAAGATTGATAATACTGATTCTGAACTTGGTTGTCATCCAAAAGTTAGTAAGAAGTTGCCAAGGGCTTAATAAGAATCTTTTAAAATGAGGAAACACAAGATATCCAGCTTATGAGAACCAAATCTTTCTATCCAATAGTTCTGACTTAGTCAAGGAAACTGTCATGCCCCTAGTTTGTTTGATAACGAAGTCATTTTAATGTTGTTTCAAGCAAAAATTTAATTAATGACAGTGTGATCATGCCCCCTCAAGAACAAAATCGAAGGAAAAGAATAAAATCCCTTGATTGAAAGAACGTTTCACTTGTAGGAAGCGGTTAGGGCAAGAAAGAATGGATTAGAAGAGAGTGTGTTTTAAAATAAACACATGGTATACCAAGTTAATCACGTGAAAATTGGAGTGGTGAGACTGATAAAATGATGTCAGACCAAGATTTATGATAAAATGTGCATTTTGACAGATTCCTGGAACAAATGGAGCAAATCTGGATTTTTTGGAACTGTCGCAAAAATGGTACTGTGCTGCGTAAAAACACCTTAGGCACCTTCGATTTGGTTCCCGATTGAGCAAAAAGAGAACAAAAATGTAGTTTCAGTTGCCTACGAGGAGTTTCAGAACTCCTAAATAGCTCAAAAGACCAATTTATAGCTCAAAAATTACCATTTTACTATTCATTTTCACTTTTTCCCATAGTAATTCTGAGAACTCTGCAAAGAAGATGGTGGTCCCCGTGAGGAAGCATCGTTTCGAGATGAGCCGTCGACACCAGCGCCCGATCGACTACCCACCTCTGATAAGTGCTCGTAAAACTACCTCGTGAATTTTGCAAATTTGATTTTTACGCATTTTTGTAGCTTTTACAACCATTTCAATTTTGGGTCGCATTCGGGATTCCAGATCGCACCCTGTCAAACCCGCATCGCATCCGATTTTTCCTGGATTGCATCCTATTTTTCCAGTTTTTTGCATCACATCCAGGATGCTCTGGATTGCATCCCGTTGCTCTATTTTAGGCTTAGTTTTGGGTCAAAATTTTAGTTTGGTCGCACCCTGCCAATTTAGGATTGTACCCTGCATTCTGGATCGCATCCAGTATGCTCAATCGCATCCTGTTTTTCTAGGATCGCATCCAGTAAAAGAGATCGCATCCTGATTTCCAGAATCGCATCTCATTTTTAGACTTAGAAATTTATTCTTTCTAAATTGTGTGTCTATCGCGGATCTGTAATCACTTAGCTGATTCATATTTCTAAGCTTGTAGATTGGATAGAATACTGAGTTATCTCGTATTTGTCAAAACAAGTTGATTTTGAGGTAGTCACCTTTCGAGGCACATATCCAGGACGTGTGCTCGCGTTGTCTAGATTTTTTATGGCTGATGAGTATGTGACAGTAGTCCATTGTGGATTACGATCATTGATAGGTTTACCCGATATATGGGTAAACCGAGGGTTGTTGACTGCTCTTGCTGTGAGATGGCACTTAGAGCACAACACCTTCCATCTCCTGACTGGGGAGATGACAGTTACTCTAGAGGATGTATGGCGCATACTCCGTGTTCCTATTATGGGCCGCAAAGTGCGCTTCGAGTCTACATCTGTCGTGGCGATTGGTGTAGCTCGCTAATACTTTCAGGATGATACTATTGATCACAGATACTTGTCTTGGGATTACATGGTGGATCAATATGATCAGCTATCTGTATACATGGCAGGCTTGATAGGTGGTATTTTGATTACCGACAGAGGACAACATGGTTTTATGGTCGGTTAGGTGGACATGCTTGAGCAGATGGTTGTTCAGAGACGAAGATTTGCATGGGGCAGCTGCATTTTAGCCCATATGTACTGTGAGCTTCATGAGATCGTGTACCACTATACTCGGAGCATGACTGTGGGTGTCCTAATTCTTCAGATCTAGGCCTGGGACCATATCCCTATTACACGACCGATAGTGGATAGGCAGCGGGCACTGAAGTTCCCATATGTATATATGTATATAGGTCTTATTCAGCAGCCCCATCTGGGCAAGGTAGAGTACTGGCGTAGACTTTTCGATGATATGACAGAGGTTGTATGGCGACCATATTTAGACTGCGAGGAGTGGACTTTAGATGCTAGGAAGGTACCATTTTTATTCCAGAGCCAGTATCTCATTGGACGGACCAGATATATTGTAGAGTGGTTCATACAAACCTAAGTCCTCAAACAGTACGAGCGATGATAGGGTAAGACACAGTATATGCATGGATCCGAGATGAGACACCACTATGGGGTGTTCAGCTTAGGTATGAGACTGCTCATCAGGAGATCTGAGACATGGTTGGAGTAGACTGGGACCTTTGCCTTGATGTTGTCGATGCAGGTGTTTCTGATGGCTATGTCGCAGAGATGCTCCAGTATCTGTTTCCATGTTTCACTGTGCCAGAGGAGCCCATTCCTCGCATTGAGGAGCTGATTGATTATGATCTGGATGAGTGTCCTGCCAGAGGGAGGGGAGGAGTATAGAGAGATAAGGGCAGAGGCCGACATGGAGGGAGTGATGGAGACTGAGATGGAGGGAGAGATGGGAGACAACCTCCTCCAGATGATGGTGATGATGGCGGAGATGACAGGGGTGGTGGTGCCATGGGTTTCCACGCAGAGGTTGCTAGTGGCAGTGGAGAGGGTTGGCGCACCCGCTTCAGACTTGTTCTCCTAGGATGGATCCAGGGCCATTATTGACAGGAGAGAAACAAAGGTAGAGGCAACAGCAGTATAGACAGCCTGATTGGTCACATGATACATCTGCAGGATAGGATACCGGCAGGGGTTCAGGCAGGGATGAAGATCCCTTATCTTAGTGCAAGTAGGAGCGAGAGCAGCTCAGGGCACATATTACTACTTTAGAGGCCAGAGTCAGTGTTTCAGATGCATTGTTGGCTGATAGGGACATACAGCTAGAGAGGCTTAGGGTAGAGCGGGACAGGCGAGGTGACATGCTTAGAGCAGAGAGAGATGCACAGGCTCTGACTGCAGTCCATCAGGCTCAGAGAGACACATATTATTATGCTCTATACCATGCTGTAGTGCTAGAGGGAGAGAGAGCGGTATCTTTTCACGCCTAGCGCAGCAATCTGAGGGAGCGATGCCTCCTCCTCCTCCGTTTGTACCTCCTCCTCCTCCTCCAGATCAAGGAGAGGGTGGGAGCCAGAGCTGAGATATTTTGTCTCATTTTGTATAT
>MU217095.1:228916-245636 GCA_018584345.1 Thuja plicata | reverse complement strand
ATGCTTTGATCTGTACCATGTTTTGAGATATATATATGATGTAATTGATTATGTTCTTGACATGTTATATGAGCTCCATCTGCTTTGATAGATTTATTTTGCACATGTGATTATATCTTGGCCATATGATGAGTTAGATTTTAGATGATGACATCATTTTATGCATGTGTTGAGTTATCACTGATATAAATATGTTTCAAATGATATTATGTGAATATGCAAATGTATGTTTTTGAGTTTTTTGTATGCAATGTAGAATGTATGGATGCTTTTTAGGATGGAAAAGTAAAAATGCAATACATGGATGCTTTGTTTTTGTATTTTCCCGTTGTTTCTTTTTATGAATGCAAAATGTATGCTATGGATGTGCAACGATATATATATATATATATATCAGTAATATGGACGGATGTAATTAACTTGGTTTTTAAAAGAAGAAAGATAGAAATCACTTTCGAGCACAAATCCCCAAATGTTTTTATTTCCTTCAAAATGCATCATGCAACCTCTAAATGCAACTATATGCAGACTCTTAGGACTTGTCACTGATTAGCAAATATTGTAGCTTTTTATCATCATTGGGAATTTTTTAGAACGATACCACCTGATAGTACAACCATCACTAATACCCATTGATATTATGACAATATGAATACTATATTTATTGGAATGTTAGAAATAAACTTAGGCATCAAGGCATAGAAGCCAGGATAACAAAATAGTCACCTTCCTTTTATTATATCAGAATCTGTCTAAGGAAAGATATTGAACTCGCAATGACCTTGAAAATTTATATTATTGGGTACATTATGCTTCGTATACCTTAGTGAGAATCTGAATCTAGAAAATAGACAAGGAAATTGTTTCAACCTCACCGTAGTTTACACATAACAAAGATCGAGATGTATGCGGCTATCCACTCATAGTGGTAGCTCTTACCATAAACATCCAAGTTAGGTGAAATTGATAGGATTACTTGGAACAATCACCACATGTAGAAAACCAAGAAAACATTATGCCCCCTATCCTAGCGACTCCTTGTCTTTGCGCAGACATCATGGAGTAACTTGGAAGACATAACAACTTATCAATTGTGAATCAATCAAATAAAATTTATAATTGCTTAGATGCCCCTAGTTAAAACATCATCAGCGCATAAAAGAGTTATAATCAAACCAAGATTAAACTATGTTTAGGTAGTATTGAGAAATGCTATTGATTCATTTTTCAAGCGCAGTAGAGATTCAACAATCAAAAAGTTGGAATTCAAGCAATATGGTGTCCATTTACCTGTATATAATCTTGTCGTTGTTCGGAATCCAATGTAGGTCTTAGGAACACCATTCATGTTAGTGCAATGTTTGTGTCATCCTTGTTTTTTAAAAGTGATAGCGGGAGAAAAAGTATCCAAGAGTATCGTATCAAAAGACAAACCATCTATGACGACCTAGCCGACACAACCTATCAGACTGGCAAAGATGCCGCCAGTGCAGAATGACTTGTTCCCTAGAACTAAAAAGATAGACAAATCCAAAGCAAGGATAAGATAGTTGTAAGGAAACAAAGTCAGCGTTTTAGCACAAGTGTAATTGTGAAGGCTCGGTATTAGTAGTGCATTGATAGATGGAGTGTAGAACACAACTAACACCTGATTGCTAGGTTTTCACCACTTGGCAAGATCTTTTCTTTCTTTTTGCTACCAAGATGCCTGTTTGACCAGGTTGTCATCAAGGCACTTTTCTCTTTTTCAATTTTTTTTCTTTTTTTAATGTTTTTGTAGTATAAAGGCTCTTGTTTACCAGGTTTTCACCAAGGATACCCTTTCTTCAGGACTTTTTCCATTGTTTTTGGATTTCTTCAAGATCAATTTTCTGAATGTTTTTGTTATTTTATGAAAACTTTTTGTTGTACAGGCTCTGCTAGCCGAACATCAAGCGTAGAACTGCTTCAAATGTAGAGTATTGATAGGATCTAGAAGAACGTCTCCCTCAGGTGTAGCTAGTTGATAAGCTCCAGTCCCAAAAGTAGCAGTGATAACATAAGGTCCCAACCAGTTAGGTTCAAATTTCCCATTTTGTTCTCTGTTAGGCTAGTTCTTAGGATTCTCCTTTAGGACGAGATCCCCTACTTCAAATTTTTGTGGTTTGACCTTCTTGTTGTACCCTTTGGACATGCATTCTTGGTACACCTTTAGATGGATGAATGCCTATTGTTTGCGCTCATCTAGTAGGTCCAATGAATTCACCTTATCGATGCGGTACTGCTCGTCAATAACAAGACCTTGTAAAGATATCCGCAAAGATGGGATTTCAACCTCAATAGGTAGAACTGCTTCAGCGCCATAGACAAGAGCAAATGGTGTGGCTCCTGTTGGTGTTCTAATGCTTGTTCTATAGGCCCATAGTGTCAGATTCAGTTGTAGATTCTAGTCTCTGCCAGACTTACTCACAGTTCTGTGTAGGATTTTTAGAATATTTTTATTGGATGCCTCAGCCTGTCCATTACCCTGAGGATAATAGATTGAGGAGAAATGTTGAGTGATATGGAACTATTCACAAAGCTCATCAATGTCTTTATTTTTAAATTGGCCCCCATTGTTTGTTACAATAGAAGAGGGTGTCCCATATCTACAAATAATGTAGTGCAGAATGAACATAGCCACCTGTTTGTCCGTGGCTTTGATTAGCGGCATGACCTCGACCCACTTTGTGAAATACTCATTGGCCGTAATGATGAACTTATGTCCATTCAAAGAATTAGGATATATTTATCCAACCAAGTCAAAGGCTCACTACTGAAATGGCCAATGTGTAATAAATGGTATGAGTTCTCTGGTAGGAGCATGGATGAGATTTCCATGTGTCTGACATTTATGACATTTTTTGAGAATTGAATAGCATATTTTTCCATGGTAGGGCAGTAATAGCCAACTCTGAGTAGTTTCTTAGCTAGTGAAAAGTCGTTTGAGTGTGATCCACATACACCTTCATGGACCTCTTTTAATGTGAGATCAGACTCTTTAAGTTCTAAACATCTAATAAGCGTACCGTCTAGACCTCGTCGATATAAGTTATTAGTTATGAGGACATAACGCGATGTTGTCCTAATCAGGGCTCTCTTCTCATTTCTGGATAGATTAGTAGGAATGGTATGGTCAGTGAGATAGGCAATGATATTGGCATATCGAGATTGGTCTAGGGCATTTAAAGCACAAATTGCTTGGCATTCAGGGGTATCAAAGGCTGGATAGGATAATTCTTCCACCAAGAAGTCATAGCGGAATTGATGTTCTTCTAGTTGTAACATGGACACCAATGTAGCCATTGCATCTGCAACCTTATTTTCTATCCTGGGTACTTGCTGGAATGTGATGAAGACAAAATATTTCTTTAAATCATCAACCAGTTGTTTGTAAGGTGTCAATTTTTCATCTTTTGTCTGGTAGTCTCAAAATATTTCTTTGAATCACCATACATGTGTAACTCTACAATCTTCCATTCCATGACAAGCTTGAGTCCATTGACTAGTGCCTCATATTCTGAAATGTTGTTTGTGCATGTGAACATCAATTTGTAAGACTTGGGTATCTTGTAGCCTTGAGGAGTTATGAATAGAACTCCTACTCCAGAGCCTTGATGTGTGAAAGAACTGTCAAAATACATCTTCCACAAATGCTCAGTTAGATGCATGATTGTCTCGTCAGGGAATTCAATCTTTAAAGGTTCATTATCTTGAAGCGGTGAATCTGCTAGTTGATCAGAGAGGACTTGTCCTTTAACAGTTCTCCTATCCACATACTCAATGTCAAATTCACTGAGAATGAGGACCCATTTTGCTAAGCATCCTGTTAATGTTGTTTTGCTTAAAAGGTACTTTAGAGGATCAATCTTAGCAATGAGCCTTACTGTATGTGAGAGCATGTAGTGTCTTAATTTTTGTGATGTGAAGATGACTGCTAAGAATGCTTTCTCAATAATGTTGTAATTGAGCTCATAGGAGACTAGTGTTCTTCTGATGTAGTAGATAGCTCTTTCTTTATTTGCTTCATCCTCTTGTGCTAACAATACTCCTAATGATGTAGTTGTAGCTGAGATATACAAGAGTAATGGCTTTCCACGAATAGGTGCCATAAGAATAGGAGGAGTAGCTAGGTACCCTTTTAGTTCTCTGAAATTGGCTTCACAGTGTTCATCCCATTTGAAGGTGGTCCCTTTATGTAGTAATTTAGTAAAGGGTTGTGCCCTGTCTGCCAGTTTTGACATGAATCTCTTGATTGATTGAAGTCTCCCTAGTAATGTCCTTATTTGACTGATGTTGCATGGAGGAGTCATCTCTAGAATAGCTTTCACCTTTGCTAGATCTACCTCAATTCCCTTTGCTGAAACTATAAACCCTAAGAGTTTTCTTGATTGGACGCCAAAGGCACAATTCTTTGGATTGAACCTGAGTTGGAATTGCTCCATTCAGTCTAAGTTTTTTCTTAGGTCATTAATATGAGTACCTCTTTCTTTGGATTTAGCCAATGTGTCGTCCACATAGTCCTCCATGTTCTTGTGAATCATGTCATGGAATATAGTTTTCATGGCTCTTTGATATGTAGCCCCTGCATTCTTTAACCCAAATGGCATGACGTTCCAACAAAAGGTTCCCCATACGCATGTAAATGCAGTTTTCTCTTGATCCTCATGGGCAATTTTGATTTGATTATAGCCCGAGAATCCATCCATTAATTAATACATCCGGTATCCTGCTGTGAGGTCTATGATCATGTCAATGCTAGGTAGTGGGAAGTCATCTTTCGGACATGCTTTGTTTAAGTCTCTGAAGTCCGTACAAATCTTGATAGATTTATTAGATTTAGACACGGGGACCACATTGGAGATCCATCATGCGTAGGCAATGACTCTGATAAATCCAGCCTTCGACAATTTCTCTAGCTCTGCTTTTACCAATAATGCAACACGAGGATGCATCTTTCCAAGTTTTTGTTTCACATGCTTGATCCCGGGAGCTATAGATAAGTGGTGCATGATTAGATTAGGATCTAGTCCAAGCATATCTATATAAGACCATGCAAAGTTGATCTTCTTTTCCCTCAGGAACTCTGTAAACTGTGTCTTCTCTTCTTCTGACAAAGATTGTGCAAGGTGGACTATTTGAGGATTTTCAATGGTGCCCAAATTTACTGGCTGTGTTGGTTCAATCAGCACTGAAGACCTTTCCTGAAAGTGTTTGGGGAGGATATCAAGAATCTCATCCTTTGGTGCCTCTGAGAGGTTTTCACCATTGAATACGTCTTTTATTTTTACTAGTTTAGGATCTGACACTGCCACAACATGGTTTTCACTGTCAGTTCCCTTTTTCTTTTTATTTTTCAATTTTTGACTGAGAAACTTGATATCCTCCTGTGACATGTTCTCTCTCTTTGCATTGGTGGAAGAAGGGTAAGGTTCACAAACATTGAGATAGCAAGCTAAGGTGTAGTCATTGGGAAAGTTGAGGATAGGCGTAGGATCTGTGTGAGTCCAATCAATGAGGTTTGGGTGTATCAAAGACAAGGAATCAGACTCTGGGAAGGACAACATCACGTCAGCATCAAGACCATTAACTGACATGACATGTTTCGTTAAGTTAATTTCTTCATTGTTTAGATCAATAAAAGTGAGATCATCATAAAAGGGTCATCGTTAGTCATATGTGGATCAAACTCTAGTGACTCGTTAGTAGAACTATCATCTTCATC
This sequence comes from Thuja plicata, assembly GCA_018584345.1. Taxonomy (NCBI): domain Eukaryota; kingdom Viridiplantae; phylum Streptophyta; class Pinopsida; order Cupressales; family Cupressaceae; genus Thuja; species Thuja plicata. The sequence continues at coordinate 239,893 of MU217095.1, read as the reverse complement.
TCTCCATAAATGGAGGCTTCTTTCTTGTCGCATTAGAACTTCTTCCAGACTTAGAAAAGCACCAGTCTCTCTATCCCTGATAGGGAGAAGGAATTCTTCTTCTGCTTCAAGATTATCAGTGTCATTGGGAGTAGTGTTAGAATGTTCACGAGGAGCTGAGGGAGCCACAAACATGTGAATTTTATCTATTCCAATATCTTCAGTGGCGACAAATAGCTCATCCCATTCATAATCATGAGAGTCGGTGACCTCATCATTAGATCTTTTTAAGTATTCAACAGTAGTTATTTGATGTACCTGGTTAGCTACCTATGGATCAACGTGTGGTAGATCAAGGACATGTGAAACCATGACCAATTGCCCCCCAGTTAGGATGTAAATCCTATCGTCGGGGTGTGCTTGTTGTAGATGTTGCTATCAAGGGTATCTCTGAATCATCTGTTGTTGAGTCTCCTACTTCTCGAATGGGAGTTTGTGCTAACAAAGGGGTGTGAAGATCTTGCGGTACCTCAAAGCTGGGTACATAGTGCTCTCCTTGATAGTTGGGATTCTCTATGCCAACATGTAATGACCTTTCATAGGACCACTGCTCTAGTTCATCTATTTCATCACTTCCTTTGTCTGAGGTTGGATTGTCTTTTCAAGCAGGTGTATCAGTTTTAGTATTAAAACCCAGTTCTATTTTGTCTCTAGTATTCCAGAATTCCATGGGTATAGGCTCAATAAGCCCTCATCCTGTGTCGTTTAGAGGTCCCTTTCCTTTGTATCCCATCTTCTTGAGGAAATCATATCCCTTTCCATACTCTTATGGGGATATCTCTACATGTTTGACCTTAGCTTCCACCGGTTCTCCTTTGTAAAGCCAGTCCAAGACTGTCTGTTCTTCTGTGTTATCTAAAGAAGATGTGTATGCCTTTACCATGCCAGTTGCTTTGTGTACTTCTGGCTCCTGATGTAGTAGGTGTGAATGTCGAGGAAGGTTTTCCGTAGGATCTTGGTGATACCGGAAGTTCTGTCAGTGAGGGAGTCAGGTCCATCTTGTACTCTCCCATACCTGTTTCTTCAAGTTTTAAGGTTTTGCCAAAACTCTTCATAACCATGTCCTTGGTAGTTTCAGGAGAAATCACATCCATAGCCTCTTTGTTATGCGGGATCATACTGCCTGCTTTGATCTTATTACAAGTATAGTTAGCATCTGCATGAATTATCACTTCTACCCCATTATGTGGGAACTTTATACACTAGTGGTAAGTGGATGACACAACTTGCATTTCGTAAATCCATGGTCTCCCCAACAGGATATTGTAGGCTAGGGGTAGATCCCGAACTTGACACACGACATTCCTTTCAATTGGTCTGACCCTTATAGGCAGAATAATAAGTCCTTTAGAGGATCATTCTTCCTCATCATAAGCTTTGATGGTTATCTTGCTTCTAGAATCTATTATTTGTTCTGAAAGACCCAACTTTTTGATGAGATTAAGGGTACAAATATTTAATCCTGTGCCTCCATCTATCAACACGTGTCTAACACAGGAATTATGAATGAGGACTTCGATATGGAGGGGTTGATTATGTGGATGTGTCAAAGACTTATCATCCTCTTCAGAAAAGGAGAGGTAATGTGGCGCTGAGATGTGATTGACCACCACTTGGAATTTGTCTATATCAATATCCTTTGGGACATTAGCAGCATGTAGAGATTGTTCTAGGATTTCCCTATGTACTGTGGATATCTTGAGCAACTCAAAAATGGAAATTTTGGTAGAGGTTCGTTGCAATTGGTATACCAAGTCATACTTTGCTCTAGGAAAAGTAACCATGTGTTTTTTTGTTGGTTTAGGGATAGTAATGATAGGAACCTTGGATGTTGATGCTGGTTTTGGGGGTCCTTTGATCGTGACCTGTGCTTGGCTCTGTGTTACAACATTTGAGTGGAATGAAACACCTTTGATTGTGACCACATGAATTGATTCAGTCTTAATGTCTAGCATATTGATCACATTGTCATTATTGGAATAGGTGTAGCTTACTTCATTACTCTTCCCTTTAGATGTTTCTCCTTTGTCGTAATTAGGAAATGGTTTATCGAATGTTGTATGGTCTTCATTGGTAGTGTGTCCATCCACTTTGATCTTTCCACCTTCAATGAGGTCTTGAATGACATTTTTAAGCTTAAGGCAATTATTAGTTTTGTGCCCTTTGTTTTTGTGAAAGACACAGTAGTAATTATCATCCCACCATCTGGGTTTGACCATTGGTTCCCACGGTTTGGAATCTGGGATTGTGAGAAATTTGTTATCCAATAGTGTTTTTATAACAGTTTCGAGAGGTTCTCCTAAAGGAGTAAATGTTCTTTGAGGTTTTGAAGTCCATGTCCAACCCTTGCTATTATCACTGTTTTCTTTGGGTATGGGAGTTGTTACCTTGGCATCCTTGCTCGCTTGCATGTTGTTGGTTAGATTGAATACCTCAGGTTTAGGGCCAACATTGGATGCGTCTACTACGCCATTATTGACAACATTTTTGTTCTGTTTCCACCATTTAGGCTTGGAGTTGTTAGGTTTGTTTTCACTTTGAAGATTGATCTCCCCCTTTTTGACCATAACTTCTTCGATGCGAATGATGTTTTTAATTATCCTGTCAAAGCTAGGAGAGTCTTGCATTTGTAATGCATAGTTCAATTCTGGTACCAAGTTATTGACAAAGATTTTCATCTTCTCAGATTCGGGGATGGCTCTTGGATACCGTGCAAAGATTTTCCTCCATCTTTGAAGGAAGTGTGTAAATGATTCGTCGGTCTTTTGTTTAGTATTACATAGGTCCATCATAGTCACATCATGTTGGATGTTGTAGGAGTAATGTTGGATAAATCATTGAATCAACTCCTCAAAAGTTTTGACCTTAGGGTTCAGTTTTGAAAACCACTCCATGGTGTTGCCTCCCAGACTTCCAGGAAATAGTCACATGAGGTAAGTACGTTCGTGCATGTACTCTATGCTAAGGGCACAAAACTCTCAAACATGGTCATGTGGATCGGTCTCTCCTGTATACTTGTCATATTTTGGTTGTGCCACGTTGGGAGGGAATGGAACCATAGTGATACTCTTGTCAAAAGGGAATGGACAAATGGTGTCCAAAGAGTATTTTGTTTTGGGTTTCTCTTTCTCTTGTTTGAGGTTTGCAAGCTCTGTTTGCATTAGAATGAGTTGCTTGGTGAGAATGGATATAGGGGTTGGTACCTCCTTTTCTTTGAGTTTCTCCACATCATAATCCGGGGGTAATTTTACGCCGATGGATGCCAAATGGAGGAAGTATTTCTCTTTATCGTCAATAATTATTCTTTCCAATATTTTATGGAACCTCTTACTCTGTTTGAGTTTATCGTACTCATCTTCAAGGATCTCCCCCTCACTGTCTGATCCAAATGGATGATGTTCAAAGGTAGTTTCTTCATTCTCATCTAGATCTTCATGCTTTTGGCCTTTTCTATTGTCATATTCTTCAAAAGCCTCACTCCATCCGCGAGTGGATCTGTCCATTTATGGAGATTCTAGATCAAGTAGGGAACTGCGAGATGTTTCTCCTAGAAAGTGTGGTGTTTTAGGAGGCACTTTTGATCCTTTAGAGGTGTACTTGTTGCGTCTTGTGTTAACCATGAAGTTGTGTCTCAACTTTCATCAATGTTTCCCAAGAGTGTCAGGTAGTATCTTGAATCTTTCAAGTGAGTGTGTCTAGGTGGAAGTATCATTCGAGTTTTGGTGGAAGTAAATGATTTTAGCATCAGAGGGTTAGAATGCCCTGATAGTGAGCTGGAACCAAGTGTTTGTAAGAAGCGGATAGACCACACATATTGAGATAGATTACGAGAAACTGACAGGACATGCAAGGTGGACGTCTAAAAAAGTGTTTTGAGATAACGATAGGGAGACCAGAAAAGACAACAAGGACAGACTAAAGAGCCAAAAGGGTATCCAAATCAACTAAGACTTTCTAAGAAACTATCTTTCAAATGCCCACTGTCCTAGATGCGAGTTCCCAGATGCGATCCTAGAAATACTGGATGCGAGCTACTGATGACCCTAGATGCGAGCTCATGTACTAGATGCGACAATGTGCTGACAAGATGCGAGCTAGGATACTAGATGCGATCCTAAATACCAGATATGATACAAGACATATGGGATGTGATTTTCTGATGTCTCTGTCAGATTTGATCAGTTTTGAAAAATTCATCGTGGAAGTGTGTAAAGTTCATCTGATTGCAGTTTGATTTCTCAGATTCGTTGGTGAGTGAAAAACACATGTGTCGTAAGGTTTGAATATTGTTGCTTGTTTTGAAGGAGTTTATCTTATTAGTGATTTTTTAGACACATCAAGCAAACGTTGTATTGTTATAGGAACAAACACCCTTTTTGCCCTATTTTCTTGGTGGAGAATGAAAATCCTTGCTCATTGACTTAGGTACACACTCAAATGCTAATCAAAATACAACCATGACCAAGCACACAATGGCTCCAGTCATGATGTTGTATTAGCCAAATCCAAACGCAAGTGAGGGCACAATATGATGAGTGTCTTGGGGCAATTACTTTTTCCTTGCACAAGGATTATCACCCTTTCGGGGATGAATCAGGAATTCTTTCAATTCAAGTGTTGTCTATTATTGGGCAATCCATTTGAAACCGTCCCCCATTGAATTGTACAAGGCAAAATTGAGGTGTATAGCCCTACGAGTACCTAAATATATGTAGTCTCGCAAGCAAGATTCAAGTGGCTCCGCTCTACATATACCCAAGCATGTTCAAAGAATGATGTCAAAATTCTATGAACAAAACCGGCTCCGTCTTTCGAGGCTTTGGCCTATGAGGAAGCAATTATTTATAGTGAGTTGGAAGGGTTGGCATAAAACCTTTCCTCACTTGGGTCGTTCCTGGGAGATTTTTTCCTCAATCGACAGGCTCTCTACTATTAAATATGCGTACAAAGGATTGGCGAGTGGATGACATGTAGATTTCTGATTCTTCCGAAGAAGAAGAGCATACTCTCCTAATCCAAGCCATTTTCTCCCAAAACAAAATCAAGCAAACCATTCATTTCCTCAAGCAATTTTGTGCTTGATTTTAAGATGTTCCTATTTAATGAAAACATGATGCTTTGAAAATAGATTTACCTTGTTCAGTTAACCGCAATATTTAATGAGTAGCTTGTTCAATTTCTGATCCAAATTTAGACGATGAAACTTGTTCAATTTGCCCACAATATTAAGTGCTTTGTTTTTGTTCAATTACTAATCCAAAAGAAAATATACGATGTGATTGGCTTGGTTCAGTTAACTCCAAATTCCTTTCAACTCCTAAATTGATGTATGAGTTTCTGATTTTCCTCAAGAGGAAAAGAGCATAGTCCTCTAGTCGGTTTATTAGAAGATTATAAAATATTTCTTAATGTTTAAAGCATGTAAATAGAGGTCAAGATGGGGGTTGGGCAACCTGAAAAACTATGTTAGTATCCTTCGTCCAACTCCCAATAAAATCCTTAGGTGGCAACCTGCAAACACTCGTTAAGCTATTTAAAGGACCAAAGAAGTCAAGCACGCAAACGTTAGTGGTTAGGCAATGAAGTTCATTAAAAATTTCACTAGATGCGATCCAAAAATACAACAAACGACACAGAAACCAGATGCGACTGTATGTTCCCTAGATGCGATCCTAAACTGAAAGTGATCTGAGAAATCCCAGATGCGAGCCTCATTTTCTGCGGTGTGAGGGCGTATCCTGGATGTGAGCCAGAATAACCAGAAATGATTATGGACCTAAAAATTGGGAAGGTAAAAAGGTGAAAAATGAGGTCAAAATGAGGCCAAATCCATAATCGAGCCCCACGGTGGGCGCCAAAAATGTGTGTGTGATTTTTGTACATGTTTAAGAAAGACACAACACTTCAATAGATAATTGCATTAGCTAAAAAGGGGTTAGATGAGCATATAAACCCACTAATATCGACCTATTGCTTTCTAACTAAGAAGAGTGTGATTATTAACATAATAGCCCTCAGATTATGCTACTATCAGTGACATATACGACTTAGCATGAAAGATTTGAATTAAAAAATAGGCTACTGATCATTAAGCAATGCATTTTAGCTCTAAAAATGGAGATAATAACAATGCCTAAACATGAACTATGAAATGAAATGTGAGTCTATGTCTATTCTAACAGCATAACAATGCATTTTCAATATAAGGTAAGGGTTTATTTGCTCTAAAAAATGCCTTCTATTTATAGAAGAATGATGAGAGAGAGGGGGGACAAGGTGCATTAATGAGTTGAAAAACTCATTAATGGGCTTAAGGAATCTTCATTAATGAGGCATTAATGAGAGCCTTAAAGAAGCATGGGAAGTGTGTAAGAGAGTGGCTTGAGAAAGTGGACTTGAGGAAGGAATCTTGAGATTCCTTGACTTTCTCAAGTGGGTGGAGTCCTTAATCATTCCGTAATGGAATGTGACAACATTAGGAGGTGGGTTTAGGATGAAATTAGGATTAGAATTAGATTAGCATGGGGGGAATAGGTTGGGACGGGTTTGAACCCAGGGTAGAAGTGCTTGAGAGGTTAGGTTGGGGTTTAGGGGAATATAAATGAAATGAATTATTTGACATAATTCATTTAAATATATAGGATTTAATTATTTAAGCATTTTATTGCTTTTTAATAATTAAGGGGACTATAGCCATTTTAATTAAATTAATTAGGCTAGGGGAATGGGTTCATTTGCAAGTGAGTAATTGATTTAGGGGTTTTATTTAATTCCTTTATGATTAAATACTATATCCATGTTTGAATTTGATTTGATTTAATTGGTTTGAATTGATTTGAATTGTATGTCTATAATAGTTAATATAATTTAGTGATAAAAATCACCTAGGACATTAAATTTGATTTAAAATGAATTATGCCAAAGTAACATTGTCATGAGATAATTGGGGGTATGATCACACTTAGGGTAAATAGGGTCTATAGTCGGAACAGACCAAATCCAGGTGGTTACATAGTTCACGTTGTGATAAATCATTGTAAAGGAAATTATGCATTTTAAGAGCAATGAGCTCCTTGTATTACCCCTAACAAGGTTTCTATCCTTTAACAAGGATTTGTACTAAATGTAATATTCAGCTCATAACAAGACTAGGTCTCCTAAAAGGGACAGTATACTCTTAGTACATTATTTGTGGGTATCATCCCCACCGTGGTTTTCCCTTGGCCAGGGTTTCCTCGTTAACAAATCATGATGTTATGAGTTGTTTAATTTATGTGTATGTTATCCTTATTTCAGTAATTGCATGGTTAAGTTTGAATTTGTTGAGTTTGAAAATAAAGTGATGCAATACTGATTCACCCCCCTTCTCAGTATTTATTAATCCTAACAATTGATATCAAAGCTTGAAGCCCTTGGAGAGAAAGCCTAATAGCTTGAAGGAGATCCAGATCGATTCAAGTAGTTTGGAGGAAAATTTGGAGGCGGCACTTGAAGACCTTGATAATGCTGAATTGACATTCAAATTGAGAAGAGTTGAGGGTTTCGTAAAGAAGCTTAAGGAACAACTTGAACTTTATAGGAACCAAAGGCAAGATCTGATGGAAAAGATATAGGAGGAATCTGAAAATGATTCATCTGATCTAATTAAACATCTTGAGCAAGAAAATGAAGTATTGAAAAAAGAACATAAATCTATCCCTACTTAGATGGCTAAATAAATTCAAAAGGTAAAGGAAGAGATTAAGAAAATTGATGAAACTCTAAAAGGCACTAATGTTCAAATGGGAAAAATACAGATTGAATTGGATAGTTATAGAATTAAGTATCATGAATTGGAAAAATACAACCACGTCATTAAGGGAGAACTTGTTGAGGCGAAGAAACACATTGAGAAACTTCATGCGAGAAGCAACAAGATTGATGAGCAACTTGAAAAACAAAAACCTAAAGGTGACATGACTAGAGTTGGTTTTGATGAAGCTAAATGCTCTAAATCCCAAGAAAGACAATATGAAGGCAAGATAGATGAGACACCTAATCAACAAGAGGAACCTAATTAGAATGAGGAACCTATAGGACAGAATAGACCTTTCAAAGGAAGATGCTTTTGATGTAACAAAGTTGGAGATATGAAGAGATATTGCAGAGGTAAATCTCCTTATAAGTTGTTTTCTGGTTATTGTTTCAATTGTTATGCATATGCGCATAAAAGAGTAGAATGCAAAAAACTTGACCAATCAAGAATGAAACAAGATTACATCAAAGAAGAAACAAAAGCTCAGATTACATGTTACAATTGTAACAACTTTGGGAACATCACAAGAAATTGTAGATTGCAGGATAATTAGAACAAACCATCTATTACATGTTTCAAATGAAATAATCAAGGACATATAGCAAAATTTTGCAGGTATAATGGAGCTATAAATAACATAAGACCTCCACCTATAGTTGTAAAACCAAATCTTGGTGATGTTGGAAAGTGTCTAGCAGAATACATGGATGATTTTGATAAACATTTTGTGAAGGAAGATAACAAGGATAATGGAAAAGTATGGAAAGCAAAGGAACATAGTGAGACTAAGGTTCATGGAGAGAACCAATACATGATATTGAACCCTCGCCTGATGTTGCTACATCAGCCTAAATGGCCAAGCATGGCCTTAGGGGGACTTTGGAGAAATATAAGAAAAATCTATCCAACCCCTTTGAATGAAGAATAAGTTAATGTGAGTTTATGGACATATAAGATGATTAGTTTAGATTATATATCTGATATCGCATGGTTATACACATTATATTGGATGACCACAAAAAAGATGGATGACTGGATCTTTGTAGACTTACAGGTTCATCGGGAAATTTATCAATTTGTGCACTACGAAGTATAAGTTCATTTTATTAAACATTTTTAATCACCATTCGAACATAACTAAAGGAGACCAGAGGAGAAAGCAAAGAAGCTAGAGCATTTTTGTGATCGCTAAGTGTGCATACCCTAATTTATTGAGTAAAATGTATTTTGATCTTTTGTGAGCTTTGTTTACTATGGATACTCCATTGATCTTTGATGTTAGTGAGAGGCTGAGGTATAAGTTTAAGAAACACCCTTACAAATCCATGGAGGATAATCCTGAAGGAGCATTTTCTCAAACTCCATACGGCGTGCTTCATGTGGAAGATATTAGGGCATACATACATTGCAAGTATGAGACATTAGGGGACTTTAAAATCTTCAAGGAGATGAAATACATGATAAAGGATGATGGAAATTGGAAGGACGAGTTATCTCATTTATAGAAACCTTAGCATCATGTGAATGACAAAACTCTACGAATTTGATGAGGAAGAATGGATCAAGATCGTTCTTATCAGAGTCTATGACCAATTTTTATAGATGGGAGAGCAGCTTGTTAAGATTTATAGCAAGTTGATTCATGGTTTGATCAGATTGGATAATACTGGCATTATCCCTACTATGAAAAAGAACACAAAGAAGCAAGTCGAAACCCTAACACATTTGAAGTGGGACAAGAGGGAAATGACAATTGTTGACATCTTTCAACGAGATTTAAGATTGATTTAAATGATTTTGGGATACAAAATTCATTATAGCAGGCGACCTAATTCTATTTTTGTGGGTGTAATAATGATGGCATATAAGATGGTGAAGGAAAATGTGCAATACAACTTGTGTGAAGTACTCAGACAATAATTCCTGCAAAATGTTAAATAAATCAAGTGAGAGAAATCAAAAGCATTCAGGTTTGGATCACTATTGATACATATCTATATTCATATAGTACACAAGTTTCATGGAATGCACCCTAGGGCATGGAAAGACAATGAACCCACAGGTATTCAAATGAGAAACAATTATAGAAGGAAAAATATTACAAGGGTAGATGGTGAACTCTTTGGCACGTTCAAGATTCTTCAAACAAAAAAAGGAAAGAATGAGAATTCCTGAAGCAATGGTTAACAAGTACAAAGATATAATATGTTTCATGGTTGAAACTGATTGTGTATGCTTCAAAGTAGTAGAACCTAGGAAGAAATGGACTTACCCTGTGGGTTATGAGGTCAGTGCAGAAGTTATTACCATGAAAGTAGAACATATTCTATCTTCTGAGATTGATTCTACTAAAGAAAGATGTGGCACCTATGAAGAGAAGTATATTAAAATGAGAGATGAGAAAACTACGACAGTAAGAAAAAGGAAGATTGAGAAAATGGTTGATAATATTGCAAAGAAGGCAGGTATAAGCCGAGATGAGATGAAAGAGGTAAGAAAGAAGATAGAAGAATGATCTTCTAGGTTGGCGAGCACTGCTCCTGCAACCCTTCCACCTCTGGAAGTTGTAGAGGTTGTTGATTCACCTCCCACTATGGTCAATGTACCTGATACCACCCCTACACCACCCAAAAGGTCATCGTAGAGAACAAGCATGACTGAAATAGAAAAGGTAGAAATATTCCTATGAGAAGAACAAGGTCCTCTAAAAAAATTCACCTCTTAAAAGGCAGAAGACAAGAGTGGAGAAGAAAGAAGAAAAGAAGATTGAAGAGGAGAACACTAAGAAGGAAACTGAAGTGATAACACAAGATAAACCAGCTGAGAGACAACTTCATAAACTTGTTTTGAAGATGTTGGAAAAGAGGATAATTGATCAAGGAAAGCTAAATCAATTCCCTAAATACTATGAGAGGTATAATTAAAATGATAAAAATATGATTGAATACATTGTCATTAATCGCATGCAAGTATTTAAAAATAATCTAATTGAAATCAAAGGTAGTATTCCTAAGGACTTATATGATAAATTGGAAGTAAGGAAACAATTAGCACTTAAAGAAGATGAACAGATAATGGTGAAAGCCATAGAAAATATGCTACATGTTGTTTTTGTTGGTCCACAGAGGGGGGGGGGGGGGGAA
>MU217095.1:209591-224876 GCA_018584345.1 Thuja plicata | reverse complement strand
TTCAGGTTTATCCAATCTCGGTAGACCTCTAACTCTATTCTTTTTGCTCACCTTGATCAAGTTGTCAAAATTAACATGACATAACCTCTTGTGCCATAACCAGACATCCTCCAATTTTGTGTATAGACAACTCTTTTCAAAATTATCAAGGTAGAAAAGGTTACCTTTAGTTTGTTCACCAGTGGCAATCAGATTTCCATGTTTGTCAAACACTTTTACCTTCCCATTTTGGAATTCCAGCCTGTCACATGTTGTATTTAGCTGTGCCACACTCAACAAATTATACTTTAGTCCTTCAACCCATTAAACATCATCACATCTTATATTACTCAGCAGAATTATAGAACCTTTACCTCTGACAGGATATGGAGCATCATTACCAAATCTAACAAATCCTCCAACATGCTTTTCCATAGTAATAAACTTTTGTGTATCACCAGTCATGTGATGTGTGCAACCACTATCTATAATCCATGCATCATTTTATCTCATGTGAGAAATTATGGCTTTTTCTTCTACATACCTTTCTTCATCACAATCATCTTTGATAGCAACATAAACAACTTCCTCATCTCCATTATCATCAGTGTCATCATCAGTTAACCCTTCTTCAGCAATGTAGCATGACTTCTTACCTTTGTCTTTGAAATCTCAGTATCTTCTGAATTTATTTTCTCTCTTATTTTCTCGGTTATCTTTTCTTTCATCATCCTTATTGCCTGGACAGCTAGATGCAATATGACCAATCTTGTTGCAATTGAAATATTTTAAGGGTAGCTTACCTTTGTACCTACCTTTCCCTCTTGGTAACCTTCTAGCTAAAAATGCTTCAAACTCCTCTTTCTGTCTATCATCTTTAGCATACAAATTTTCCAACTCACTTCTACATTTATGAAGTCTTTCAATCACACTGCTTGCATAGCTATCACTAGAAATAGACTCTCTAGGGTTTCTAATATTTAGGGATGACTTGAATGCAGATTCCATCTTAGAAGTAGTAGTCAGACTATTATCAAATTCATTTAACTCAAATGCAGTCAACTTACCAATTGTAGCATCTAATGAGACTGTCATCTGTGGTATGGATCTCAGTTCTTGTATAGCTGATACTCGGATAGGATACACAGGTAGAAAGGTTCTCAATAGCTTGCTTGTCACAACTTCTTTATCAATATGTCCACCAACACCTCTGATAGCATTTACTACTTCCTTTATTCTTGTACTATATTGTGTCACATTTTCACCTTCTTTCATTCTCATTGAATCAAACTTGCCTCTTAGAATTTCTTCTTTTGCTTTCTGAACATGTTGATCTCCTCCATGTACCAATGTAATCTTATCCCACATCTGATTTGTTGTATCACATCTATTAGGATCATTAAATTCAAGGTCAGTGAGAGAAGAGGACATCTCTATCATCAGTTGTGTGTGTTCTTGTCTTTCCCTTGCTTGCTCAAGTGTCATAGGACCAAAAGGTGGCAGTGAGTACTCATTATCAAGATAATATAATGCGTATTCTCCAATTCTAGAGAGATGTAATCTCATTCTACTTTTCCATGTAGATAATTTTTCCTTATTCAACTTAGGTGCCTCCCTCTTATACATCTTCGGATCTTTAACTCAAGTCCCTTTAAACTTTTCTCTTCAGAGTACTGTGCTCTGATACCAATTGTTGGTCCATAGAGAGGGGGGGTGAATCAGTGGACTTTAACCAATTTTAACTCTCAACCTCTAAATTTGATTCAACTCGGTAAACTATATTTACTACACTCTAGAAAACATGCAACCTTGAACAATTTAAGCAGCAACATTAACACATATCATCCACATAAGATAATGACACATTAACACCAGATTTAATGAGGAAACCCAAATTGGGAAAAACCTCTATGGGACTTGTCACCCACAAATAATAATACTCTTCTAAAGTATGCTCAGTTAGGAGCCAATCCTATTAAAGATTACAAAGCACATTGTCAAATGTGACCCGGTCAAGGGATTTCCCTTAGATCTGTTAGGATCTTCACTCTGTTAAAAGTGGCCTGATGAAAGGACTTAAAACACTCTGTTAGAATGTCACCTATCTCTAGGGTTTACAATAGGACTGTTATATCCACTCGGTTAAGAGATTTCTCAGTTACAAATATGAAACATACAATAAAAACTTGATCTGTTAATGCATCAACTGTCTTCTACCTTTTTATTGATCAGATCCTTTTTTTCTCACTTGGTCTATTGGATTCAGTACTTCATCACTTCTTCAATAACTCTTCTATCAATCATTCATAATCTCTATTCAGAGTTTAGAGTTCAGTCCTTTTTCTGTATCACTCGGTGACTTCTCTTCTGTCAACCTTTTTCCTTTCCTTCTCATTAATTAACCAATAGCTGCTTCACATTCATGTAGCTTCATTTATATAGACAATATTTTGCCTCTTAATCTCCTTGATTAGGTTTCCCACAATTCAATCTCAGCCGCTCGATCATCCTTATGATTTCTTGTCGCTCGGTAAACCGCCTGACTTTGGTAAACTGCCTGACTTTTACCTTGGAACTTGTTCCCTTCTTGGGACTCACAACATTTGTTTTGTCACTTAATCTCTGCCTTCGATCTTCATCTTGGTTCGTAGATCTTGTAACAAACTTCTTCCTTTCCTGTGGAATCTTCCAGCTCATCACAATCTGTCTTAGATTCGATCTTATCATTAACTTCCAGTGACTATTCCTTGCTCAATAACTGACTTTATGACTTGGTAACATGAACTTCACTGATCGGTAACTAACAACGCTTGGTGAATAAATTTTCTTGGTGCCTTTGCATGAACTCGATACTCGGTAACTATGACCAAATAGCATTTCCACTCGGTGACTGTTCTTGCTTGGTGCTTGATTCTGCTTTCTTTACCAACTTCTCCCTTTGCTTACATTAATGAATGACTTCTCATACTCGGTAGTCTCATTCATTTCCTTTACCGACTTGACTAAACTATGTTACCAACTTTGTTATCATGAAAACAATTATACCAATCTTCACTGAGTCATTGTCTGATCTGTATTAGTTGCCCAGTTAAGTTTTTCAACACTTTCATCTTTTCACTTGCTCTCTTTCCTTGTCTTCCTCAACTTGTAGTTTACTCCAAATGATATGGCAACTCAATATGAATCAGAAATCAATTGCTTGACATCAATGACAAAATAACAACTGATCTAAGAGTATTCTACAACTTTGTATACCTCTGATCTTGGTCTTCATCATCATCTCATCATGTGAATATCAGTTGGTTAACAGTTTCATTTGATGAGGATGATATAATAATAAAAGTCATTAAACCCCTGCTGAGAGTAAAAATAATATTGATAAAGATTATGGGGAGAGAAAGTATGATGAAGTAATAGAGGAAACTAACAAGGCTATTGATAAGGTATTAATGGAAGTTGAACCAGAAAAGCCTTCACCTCCTAAGCACGAGGCTACTAAGCCCAAAACCATTTTGAAAGGGGAGTCTTCTAAATCTGCACAAGTACACATTGACTCATCTAAGGATGAAGATGATAATAATAAGTTCTACAGTGTAGTTACACAACCAAATTTCTTTGTAGCAGGCGTGCATGTGTCTTTGGACACCTCACAAGATATTGGTGACCCTTTTCAAGGGAATGGTGATACGGTTATTGAGGTAGATGGTAGAAATGGACAGAGTACAATCAATATAATAGATCATGGCATATTGACTAGGGGAGAAATGAAAGGATATATTAAGGAAGAAGATAAATGAACTAAGGAAGAACTTAAAGAAAGTATGGTTGAGGTAAAGGAGGAAGCTAAAACTAAGGTTGAAGCTAGGCAAGAATCAAATGTATCCATTCACGTTTCTTCAACTCTACTGTTGGCAAGTGATAATAAACTTCTAAACACTAATGTTGATGCAATGGATGAGGATGAATTAATGAAGTTGTCATTCATAGAATTTTCTAAGGATAAGCAGAGATTGGAAAAAAGGACAAAGAAAAATACGAAGGTATTGGACATGGCAGTAGATAGAATCAACACAATTCTACCCATACCTTTCACCTTTAAGCAAAATGATACAATGGATAATCTGAACAAAGTCCTTGATGAATTTCATGTTCACTTTACTTCTTTGGAGAAGGTTGCAGCTGTGAAAGTTGAGAGGAAATACATGGCAAAGAAGTTGGATGAGATATGCCAGTCATTAAAGTGGGATATCAGCATATTAGACACCACTATATCTAGTATTAGGTCTTTCATCAAGCATAGAAAGAAGATATATAGCTATTGCATAGACCCTTCTAGTCATGTACTAAATGTGGTGGATATAATCCATAATGATGAGAAGACATTGGATGACTTGGCAAATAATTGTGGGTCCTCCTCACAATCTGCTACAGAGATGGATAAGGAAGTATCCAAGTTATTGGAAAAAATTAGTGTGCTTGAAACTGAGAAGTCAAGAGTGTTGAGAATATTTTCTATGTTGAGGAGTATGCTTAATCCTAAACTATCAATTCTAGAGAAGCACCTTAAGGACATGGAGATAGCGAAGAAGTCCCTTAATGAATCTCTACCTACAGTACTGAAGGATGTTGAGATCTCATCCTTTTCTTCGAATGACTTATTCATGTTGGTCAGACCTTGGAGAAGACATGGAAAGAATATACAAAGAGCTTGGAAACCTCTTTTCAAGATATACTTCATATGGTATGAGTTTTTTGTGAGCAACTCTACAACTTTTATGTGTATATAGTTAAATGTTTTAGTATACCTTTTCCATTGATGTCAAAGGGGGAGTAATAAGTGTAGTATGAAAAATGTATAGTCAGTAATTTGGAATTAGACACTTAAGTCATTTTTCAGAATGTGTTGCCATCAATGTCAAAGGGGGACATTTTTTGCAAGTGGCCTAACAAGTATAACATATAGGTTGCCATTTATAGCATCACTACTTATTGGAATGGTCACTTGGAGTACAATCTAGTTTTGGATATTATGTTTGGAAAAATGATTAAGTCCAAGAAGTAGTTGACAGGGTACAGTTGCATAGTTTTTCCTAACAAGCACAGTATGTGAAGAATTAATTCATGTGAGATTAGAGGAGTGTATTATGGGATGTAGTAAACCTTCAGTTAAGGTCTCTTGTATTTTGGAGTTGACTAGAGAAATTTACAGCTTGATATGGTTACACGAAGATAGTGTAGCAGTATAACATGGCAGATGAGTGGTCGCGATGTTTAAGGGAGTAACATGTGGATTCCAAAAGTGCTACTTTGGATTTTTTTGGGTCCTACCCTACCTTTGTAGATATATGATAATTGACTGTATTTTCTATTTGATTATGTGTTGGACACATTTTTTTATGTATTTGTGAGTCGACTGTAAAGGTTATGAGACTGTGTATATATGTGAAGATGTTTTAAGATGCGAAGATATGTGTGGGAGATATAGATGCATTGTGATGTCATAATCATACAGAGGATGTTGCGAGCTATAACTAGGAGTACTTAATCATAGCAGATGCTTGTACAGGTCACCTTGTGATAAATCATTGTAAACTCAGTTTTACATTTTAAGATGAGTGAGCTCCTTATATTACCCTTAACAGGGTTTCTATCCTTTAATAGGGATTTGTACTAAATTTAATATTCATTTCCTAACAAGGCTAGGTCTCCTAGAAGGGACATTAAACTCTTAGTGCATTATTTGTGGGTATCATCCCCGCCGGGATTTTCCCTTGGCTGGGGTTTCCTCGTTAACAAATCATAGTGTTATGAGTTGTTTACTTTATGTGTATGTTCTCCTTATTTTAGTAATTGCATGGTTAAGTTTGAAAACAAAGTGTTGCAATATTGATTCACCCCCCTCTTAGTATTGCTTAATCCTACGAAAATAAAATTAGGTTGACCTTCATTGCTTGTCACGGGTTACACTAAAAAGGTTATTGGAACTCCACCAATAAACACGCTAGGCTCTTCATATGT
The DNA here is from genome assembly GCA_018584345.1 of Thuja plicata. Taxonomy (NCBI): domain Eukaryota; kingdom Viridiplantae; phylum Streptophyta; class Pinopsida; order Cupressales; family Cupressaceae; genus Thuja; species Thuja plicata. The sequence goes on along the minus strand of MU217095.1, from coordinate 218,879 downwards.
TAGCTAAATAGGTATATCCATAGTATCTAATGGTTCAATATTTTTTTCCTTCTCACTATCCTCCGGTGCAAAATCAAGTTTGTTGACAATTAGGATTTTATTCATCACATTCTTTGTTTCCTCTGCAATTTCATCAATATTTCCTATCAAAAGTTTATTGATTCTTGTCTTGCTTCATAATCTCTTCTTTACCAACTCAAGTATCCTGTCAATTTCATCTATAACAATCACTAGGAAAAGTTGCAATAAGAATTTATCTCTGATTTCCTTATCTTTTTCCTGAGTTATGAGTCTTCTTCCTTCTAATATATCAAAAAGTTCATCTGGTATATCTCCTTTCAATTCAATCAATGCTTTATTATACTTGTTCATGTAGTAAATGACTCCTTCAATTCTTCTCTTCTCATCTTCATAATATCTATTATAATATCTCTTTACTTGAACATGAATTTCATGAACAATCATATTATTAATAGCATCATTTATAGAATAGTGGTGCTTACCAATGTCAAGTTTACGCTTTTTCTGCACAGGCTCTCCTTCGACTGTAGGATATGTGACAATTCCTATAGCCTTAGCTCCTTGTGTCCTCAACTTTTTCACTGCATCATATGAATCAATTTCCTCATCTTTTTAATTATCCTTTTCTCCTTTATAATCTCTTTTAGGCTTCCCTTTTACTCTTTTGCTAGTAGATGTAGAACTGTCCTTTGACTCAACCGATTTTTCTTGACTCTCCTTTTGTGTAGATTTCTTAGGTGGGGATTTCTTTGTCATGACTGACTCCTTCTTTTCAAGACTAATTGTAGGAACTAAAATTATAGTTTGTCTCCCTCTAGATGATGATGCATAAGGTATATATATAGGAGGGGACTCAATATCAACATCTATTGATTTTTCTAGTATCTTTTTCTTCTCTTTCTCTTTTTCCTTCTCTTCAAACTTCTAACTTTCTTCTATCATCTTCTCTTTAGTGAAGCCCATCTTCTCACCCATCATCTCAACTTATTTTCTAGTATTCCTCTCTCTTGTAGGTCTAGTAACCTCTTCATGTACCTTAAGGCTCTTTTTTGCATATGTACCAAAACTCTTCTCAATATTATCTATAGGTTTCTTCAAAATGTCTTCTACATAAGCCTCAAGAAGTGGACCATCCACCTCATATCCCATAGGCATCACTTTCAACCATAAAACAAATAGTTTCCTCATATTTCCTTATAATATTGGGAGGGATTATATATCTCAATTGCATAGATTCTTGAAAACTTTTGAAATATGCCCATAAAGTACTTCTAGCTGACTGATCACCAAGCATATCATAGAATTTCTTAATCTGAATTGCCACATGTTTATCTTCCTTCCACTTAATAGTTCCTACTCCAGGAAATAAAATTATAAAATAGAAAAATATGCATACCAATAGGGATCCATACTTGAAGGTCTTCTCCCTATCTAACCTGATCTTCGCTAGATTTTTTAGAAGTTGATCTCTTAATGGTTCACGGATATGATACTTTGCATCTTCCTTCACCATTTTGTATGCTACATAGATAATAGTGTTGGAAATTGAATTTTCTCTAATATAATGGAATAAATTATACACAAGCACCATAGATATGAACTTCACATTAGGTTCTAGAATGTTTTTTTACGATCATCACTCGCTTATCCCATTGAGAACCAATCAAATTAGTGACTATGTCCTTCTGGATTGACTTTAATGCACGCACCTCACCATTACCATAGAAACTTGTAATTGCCTTTATGAAATCATTTGTGATCTTATAGGGTTTATCAAGCCCATTTAATTGGTCATGAACTCTACTCAGAATGTATTGCATTCAGTCCTCTTCAAAGAATTTTTATAAATCCATAAACTTTGCAAACTTCTTCTCTACCAATACTTTAAATTCATCTTTCAAAACTAAATCCTCAGATACTCCCTTAAACTCTTGTGCAATCACATTGCCGCCTAATTCTTCCAGATTGCAATGAATGTATACCCTAATATCCTCAACGTGTAATACTTCATAGGGAATGGAAGAAAAAGCACCATCTAGGTTGTACTCCATATATTTGTAGGAGTGTTTCTTAAATATTGGTCTAGGACACTCTTTAATACAAGAACTCAGAGCATATCCATGATTCAAGCTTCAAATATCAAACTGCATGATGAAAATACCTTTTCCAATGAATTTAGAGTTATGTTATGAACTATCATAAATCACTTTAACGTGCTTTGAAATTTCCTTCAATCACTCTGCAAACACTTATTCAACTCGCAAGGTGTGAAATGAAAAGAAGAAATTCTTTTTTGTTAATTTGCATGCCCAAAGAGTGAAAAACAGTTAATGCATTATACCCTAGCTTCAAACTGTCTCAGAACAAAAGATAGAAAATCCATTGTCGATCCTTCAAAACATAAATAAAATTCTTTCAAATGAAACATTATGTCACAAATTCATTTCTACATTTGAATATGTCGATCACATTCATTTCTTTATTTAATTCAAGGGTCGGGTAAATATTTTTCATGAAAACTCCCCTTTAAGTTATTGACCTAATCAGTTTCCTGATAAAATTTGCACAACAAATACTGGTGTGATCCTTCCAGTAGCATCAATATGTTCTTTTCTAACCCATGTCTTTCTCATTTCCTTCTTAACTTCATCAACCTCAATTATTTTCTTTCCTTTATCATTCTACACATTGTTTCTTTTTGGAGAACCCTTTACATTATTGTATCTACAATTCCTAGCAATATGGCCAATTTTTTGCAATTAAAACATATCACATTTCCATACCTTATGTTTGTTGAACTTGTCCTTAATATGCATTGCTTCACAATGTGTCCAAAATTATTGGATTTGTAGCAGGTTAAGTTCCTCTAGTTCACAAAATCATTCACCTTTGATCTACATTCATTTGATTTGTGTCCATATTTGTAGAAAGTGTAACAATAGCTAGAAAAGGATGTGGTATTAGATCTTATCCTGCATTGATTTTCTCTATGACCAAATTTATTGCATGAAAAAAATTATCCCATTGAAGTTTTTTCCATTAGATTGCCTCATAGGTGTTATTTTAGGTTCCTCCATATGTTTTTCTTTATAAGTTGTTGTTATGACCAGATCCCGAACTTTCTCCCTTCTCAATTCCAAGTCCTTGTGTTTCTCCTTTCGCCCTTAGTCTTCCCAACTGTTCATTGAGATTGATAGAAATAAATTTGAATTTTTCTTTGAATTCATTAGTTGTCGCAAGTTCACTCCTAATAACTTCATTTACCTTTTCAAGTTCATGTTCATTATGTGTGGATTCCTCAAGAACGATTTGCAATTGTCCAACCTCATAATTCAGTTTATGAAACTCCTTAGTTTTGTCCTTCAAGGATTGTTTAAGATTTTGCTTCTCTTCAATCTCCTTGGTCATCTTCATTACCATAGCTTTCATTTCACACTTCATATTGTCTTTGTCTTTTGTGATCTGGTCACACTCATCTGCTTTTTCTTTCAAGGCTTGTGAATCGTTAATCCTTCCTTTCTGTTTCAACTGTTCAACAAGATCTTTCCTTTTGTCCCTAGATTTTTCAATTGTTCCTTCAAATTCTCAATGAAACTTTCAACATCCTTAAGTCTCTTTTCCAATTCCTGATTGTGAGCATTTGATTTGTCAAGATCTTCAAGTTCAACCAAGATTTGTCTTTGAACATTGTTGGAAAGTGTTAAATCTTGCATCAGGACCTTCCTTAAGTTGTTAGACTTCTTCCAAGGACCAAAGCTCATATATCAATTGTTAAGATTGAGGAACACTGAGAGGGGGGGGCGTGAATCAGTGTTCTAGCACTTTTAACTTTATTAAATTGATTGCATAACCATAAACAAATGTAACTGAAAATAAATAATAGAAACATAAGCAAAGCATCCACAACATTACGACACCATGATTTTTATCGTGGAAACCTGATTAAGGGAAAAACCATGGCGGGGGTGGAACCCACAAGTAATTACTTTTGTAGAAAATAAGTAACCTTTTTAAAGGTTTGAGTACATAGGGGAATGCACATGCATTCAGGCACACTGCCTAGAGTTCACTGCTCAAATACAATATACGAAGGCTCAATGTCATACAAAAGTAAATGGATAACAATCCAACAAAAATGAACTGATAAATAGCATCACATATGCTTGAATAGTTCCATGTACATACAATAAATCTGCTTATCTGATAGTCGAACCTTTGATCACTAATCCGTCACACGTACATAACATATCATTATCTTATCCAACCATCGCATCATATAAATCGCCACAAAAACTCGAGCTTATATATCCATGAGTAAAGATAATACTCCAACTGTCGACCTCAAGAAAAATATTAGTAGCACATGAATTGTTAGCTAGATCCATCCTCAAAAAATGTTCCTAACTTCGATTAAAAGCATAGATGTCACCATACATGTCGGCTCTATCATATCCAACTATCAAATCGATCAAATCATCGATATAATAGGATCGTTGATTGATCCAGTAACCAAATGTCTATGTTTTTCATTGTACTCTGTAACTGTTGCGATCATAGACCAAGGTAGACAATACCTCTCTCAAGGTCCTCCTAGATTTGCACCTCAAAAATCAATCATACATTCCTGTACTCGTCCACATACTGAACATTGTACATTGTGCCAGTTTTCCCATACTTAGCCAAATTTGCACTCTAACCTTCTGTATCATCAAAATATGATAAGTAACCATCATAATCGTATATGGTTGCCATTAATGAAAACATACAATCTAATAATAATAGTGGCTCTTACCAACAGATCCCACTTCACATCCCCATTGACTACTAGGTTGGGATTAACCCCATGAAGCCCATTAACGAGCATTATTTTATGTATGCTTATTATGTTAATATTTTATTATATTTTTAGAGGTACCTAATAATAGTAATGAAATAATGTCATAGAATGTTTATGTACATAAAAATCAAACACAACCAATGGACTTATTACTTTTATATGTTCAAATTTAATTTAATTTTTGCTTTATTATTTCAATTAGAATAAAAATGTTTTTTTTTTAATATTACTTTATTTTTACCACCATCAATTAATCCAATTAATTCTATTGAACTAAGATTATATGTGGAAAATAAAACTAGTTAATGATTTTATTCTTCACATAATAATTTTCTATATTTTAATTTTATATTATTATTTTTAATTATAATAATATGTTTTTGTTTTTTTATCAGTAAACGGTCGAGGCCAAGAATTTTATTAAAGAAATTTTTACATTGTTCCTGGTTCATGGGAGCATACTGGAAGGAAAGAACCAGGAATAAAACCTCAAGTTACAGCTCCTGAATGACCTAGTCTACTGATAATTACATAGCTTTAATCCTAGGGCATAGTCGTATTACAACAATACCTCAATATATGAGGCTTAGAAGGCTCATAATCCATTTATATAAATTCATATGACTTTAGAAATAAAAGATCTTTATTTTGACAATGTTGATTAGCCTCATAATTTTCTTCCGATAGAAAATCCTCTTAACTGCAAAACTTTAAAGAAGGAGCCAATCTGTGGTATTCCACTCTTCCTACCTGTAAACAACACCACAGGAGACACCATCTTCCAATATTCCAAAACATCGTAGTTCTAATTTTTCCAACTTTGGGTTCTAGATAGTTAATTATATCCTATTTTAATCACATCTTGAATTTGATATCTTCTTTCAAATGCTACTTTACTCTTTCAAATAAAATTCTAACTAATAATTTGAGATAATGAATTAAAAAACACCTCTTTGAGCATAAATTAAAGATACCATTTGAAACCTACCCAAAATAATTTAGATTAATTTAAAATTTCTCCCAAACATTTAATTTTGAAGGATAGAATTAGAACTCTACTAAACCTAATACTCTAAGATCTCTTTTAAACTGAAAGTGCAAAAAGAGAAGCAATCGTTATAAATATAAGATATATCGTTCTATATATAAGAATAAAAACTATGTCCAGGACGTTCAAAATCGGATCCTAAAGGGGAACTAATTAAAACAAAGAGGAGACAACTCTAAAATATTAGTAGGTAATAGGAGCAAATCTAGGAACTAAATTCTGAAGGAGAGATATCCCTGACAAAATCCCCATCCGCCCCTATGTTGGCTAAGGTATTTGATAATTTATTGCCTTCTTTATATATGTGCATGAATTTAGTTTCATTAAAACTATTTAAAAGTGTTAAGGCATATTCTAATTTTGAATTTAACTTCCAATTTGGAGTCCTACCAGCTTTGAGGGCATTAATGATAATCTAATAATCTCCCTTTATTTCTAACTTCTTGATACTAATATCAATACCTAATTTTAGACCTTCAATTAGAGCATAAAATTCAGGAATATTGTTAGTAGACTTTGGCAAAGGCTTTGCTACTTTAGCTACTATATGCCCTTTATCTGAAGGGATGATGCAACCCAAACTTGCCGCCCCAGAATTTCATCTCAACGCTCCATGAAAATTTAACTTACACCATCCATCTAGAGGGGGCATCCATTTACATTCATCTCTTTTTTTTGTTTAATATCTAAACCATTAGCACCAAAAAGAAGAGGATTGATGAGATTGGGCCAATTCTTCCTCATAAGCTTGTCCAGGGACGAGGAAATACCTTCCTTTTGGTGAGAATTCCTTAACCTGTTATTCACTAATTCTATAATAAAAGCTTCAATTTTTGTATTTTTTTTTTATCGATAATTTTTGAGATATTATATTGATTGCAATTCACGGTTACATACTTGTTCAAAAAGGGCTTATACACCCAAGCATTATATACTGTTACATTCTTGTTCAAAAAGGGCTTGTACACCCGAGCATTATAGACTACCATACATTTGACATAGAAACCACAAAATAGGGCTACCCAAAAAATAGAGGAGTCTATCAATAGACTACCTAGCCCAGCAGAAGGAGACCCAAAAAGACTAAGACAAACTAAGAGCACCCGACCCCACGATCACTGCATCTTTGGCTAACCTAGTTGTAGAGTCCCTTGCACCCTTTCTTGCGACTGGTAGCTGCCTACGGACCAGAGGCCTACCATATTCACCCAAATAAGCAGAGGACTTAATGGCCGTCCTCTTCAATTTCCTGTTTGCAGTCTCAGACACCGCCTTTGAAATCTCTGCCTTGTCCCTAGCCAGCGCGACTAGCAAATCCTTCCATCCTGTCAGCGCCCGCGCTAGGTGAATGTCCTCCGGGCAAGCCGTGGACCAGACAATCAGTGGTTGGAGACCACAACTGCCCCGACCATTCATGCAAAAAGGCTCCTCCCCCATCTTCAGACCCAGTCCAACCTCTGCTCATTCAATAATGTCTTCCACTCCAACAATCCACTTCACCACCATGCAATCCTTAACCACACGCCTTACTTTCGCCTTGGATTTGGCCACCATGAGAGCGAGGGCCACAAAAATGGATGAGATATCTAGATTTGTTCTTGGCCACCATCCTTTCTGCAAGAAATGTTCCCCAAGAATCTCCCTGATGGCCCCCCATAAGTCATCGCCCTCACTGACGAAAATGTGGCTTAGCATGGTCAAGGTGATGGGTGTGTCGAACCCTGGAATTTGCCCCGTCATTGATAGGGAGAAATTTGCTTCCATCGCACTGGTCTTGCACTTTGACAAAGCAGGTTTAGTGAATACAAAAGCCGCTGAAGCTTCTAGGAAGAGTTGATGTTTCCATCCACTTGCCCAAAGGCAATCAATACTCTTACTCCCGCAGTATGAAACTCGGATTCACATACCGTCGATCGATATGGGGAAGGAAGATGGATTCATCATGATGGTAATCGAGGCTTGGGAATTATAAATCCAGCCACATAGCTGGAAAGGTGACAATGTCACACACTTCTTGTGAAATCAACCCCTGTTGTGATTCCTACTAATCAGTAATCCTCAACTAGCGCCTGTGTAGTGAAATCTTCAAAGATTTCAAATTTTTTCTCAAGTGACCCATTAGCTCCTACATTTGAAACCTTGTCTACTAAGTTATTAGCCAGTCTTGGCACCTGTGTGATTTTGAAATCTTCAAACTTTGCCATAATGCTTCTAATTCTTCTAATATGCTTGTTCAAATACCATGTGTCCATCTGACCCTTTAAGATACCATTTACTACCAGAAGGGAGTCACCCTCCAAATGAACTTAGTGAAATTGAGTTTCCTAGCCATTAGGACAGCTCCCACTGCGGCTAGGCATTCCGCCTCATTATTTGTTCTGTCCTGTATCCTTTTGGCTCTTGTATAGTCAGAAAATGGAAGCACTTCCATTGTAGACATGTTTAGCCTTCTGATTAAGTGGTTTGGGGTCATGGAAAGCGCCTTGAATGGGTTCCTAACTTTGACATGGCTTCCTCCCTGTTCTGTTCCTCTTTCCACTCTTGTTTGGCCTGATTTATGCATTCTGGATGGCAGACTGGTGATTCTGGGCTTCAGGGTCAAGGTCAACATTTTAGGTCTATGTCGACCTCGACCCTGACCTAGGTCAGGGTCGACCGCAACCTTGACCCAAGGTTCAGATCCCAAGGTCTTGCAGTTTCAGGAGGTTGGCCTTTGCAAAAAGTATTTCCCGCTTTCAGGTTGGATGTTTTGGGTTCTGAAGCATTGATTCCAAAATTATATTTAATATAGGTCCTCTCCTAGGGTTAAAGGCTTTAATGGGATTTAATTCTCCTATGTAGGCCTCCTTGGAAGATTGTGCCCTAATTTCATATAAAAGGGAAGCTTTCTCTCTCATTTTCTCTAAGTCTTCTAATGATCAAGTGAGCTAAGTCTTCTAATCAAGAGTCAAGCATTCCTAATTGAGATCAAGCATTATCAAGTGGAGTTCAAGTAAGCAATCAAGCAAGATTTGAGGCAAGCATTCATCTATTCTCAAGCATCCATTTTCATGAAGGAGATCCATTGGAGGCCATTGAAGGATTGAAGCTACAAGGTGCCCTTTTGGTGATCTCTCCAACCATCTTCTTCCAAGCCTTTTCCCAATTCAAGAACCCATTTAAGACTTGGTGTTGGAGATCTACAAGCAAGAGATTGAAAACATCCTACCTTTCTACATTCTACATTTGAAGCATACTTGTGGATTTAAGGATTCAAATCCGCCACAAGGACTCTTTCAAGCAAGGTGAATTTATGCATTTACTTTGTCCATTTTTGCAATTTCAATTACATATATTTGAGGTTAATTCCAAAACCGGGGTTTGACCAAGGCAAACCCCTCCC